>CM075026.1:14330036-14343033 GCA_037576675.1 Pangasius sanitwongsei
AACTATTATTTTTATAGATTATTTAGGAAAAAGAGAGAAAAATTACATTTGCATAATAATGTGGAACGCAGTGTATAACAGTACTTGGCTCTTAGACTTACAGCTCCATTTACAGTGCGCTAGAGGTAAAGTGATGCTTTTTATCGCCGTTATCTGAACCGCCTGTCTGTTCCATTACCTGTGTCTCGTAGACGCCCTCTATGTCTGGGGCAGAAAGGTCTGCATTGATCTCATTGATGTGTTCCTGATACATGTCTTCAGGCACAGAGTACTGGTACAGGTAATACGCCACGCTGGAGCGCGGCAAAATCCGGTTCACCTGCATATTAAAAAAAAAACTTGAATTAAAATCTGATTTTCTTTTCAACCAGTGAACGTCACGTTTTAGAGAGTTCTTGAATAAATAACAGGTGTATCTCGGTGTAGACAAACCTTTTTGTACGTGGCCCCCTCTTCCTGCTTGGGCACTCTTTGATTGACATAAAACACTCGTGGGATATTAAGCTTCATGCAGTGCAGGTCAGTGCCGATCACCGCCCACAGCTTATACAGGCCTGGGTGACTGGTTTCTGCAATCTAGTGGACAGTTAAGAGTTAAAAACAAATACATTAATGGGTTCAAAAAATTAAAAATACGTGTTCCTGGGATAGACACCGGGTGCACCACAAACCTGACCAGGATAAAGAGCTTACTGAAGAACTTAGTTCAGTTTAGTTATTTAGAACTGTCAAAACTCATGTTCAGGACCAAAGGTATCGTAAAATTAATAATCTAGTATTCAAAAATATACCACAGACGTTTCAAGACAGCTTTAAAAACACGGCATGGAGATCATATTGCATTTTTGGGTTAGTAGGAAAGAGCAGCCTGAAAAAAGCCCAATTTTTCAACCCACACACTCGTGTATGCGGTTTGACATTTGATTTAAGATTTAAGTCAGATTTCATGTGTTTCACTTCCCCACTATGTGTAATCCAAAAATCCAAAAACTGCTGTAGAGAAAATTATTACTATGCATAAATATATGATAAGGCCAAAAGTATGTGCACACCTGATCATCACAGCCATATGTGGTTCTTCCCCAAACTGATCCCACAAAGTTGGAAGCACACAATTGTGTAGAATGTCTCGGTATGCTGTAGTATTACAGTTTCCCTTCACTGGAACTAAGAGGATCAAACCTGTTCCAGCATGACAACAACCCTGTGCACAGAGCGAGCTCCATGAAGACATGGTGTGTGAAGGTTGGAGTGGAAGAACTCGAGTGTCCTGCACAGAGCCCTGACCTCATCCCCACTGAACACGTTTGGGATGAACTGGAACACCGACTGCACCCCAGACCTCCTCACTAACATCAGTGCCTGATCCCACTAATGCTCTTGTGGCTGAATGAACACAAATCCCCACAGCCACGCTCCAAAATCTAATGGAAAGCCTTCTCAGAAGAATGGAGGTTATTATAAGAGCAAAAGGGGACTAAATCTGGACTCGGATGTTCAAGAAGCACATATGGGTGTGAGGTGTCCGGTGTCCACAATCTTTTGGCAATATAGTGTACATATAAATACATTTCAAATGCTCAGAATGTGTTCAAACTGGACGCTGACCTTCTGTAAAACACATTCTACAGAGAATTCTCCATACAGGTAGCCCATAATTTCCACCTCTCCTGCACTACTCGGTGTACATTGTGTCCGTTTCATTACTATAACAGACATTTGCAGTGTGAATTCTCAGATTTGACACCATTCACTAATACTGATTTTTTTTTTTTTATTTCCATCATACCTGTACTATTTGCCAGGGCATGTCCAGAATGCTCCGTGCTGTCCTGCGGAGGAAGCTCCCTAGCCCTGTGGTCGGTCCGTCCCTGATCACTCCGCCTCCGGTTGGCTGAGCCTCTCCATCAAGCATGCGTCGTCTCTTCCTGCGCTCTTTCCTCTGCCGGATTTGCAGCTCCCACTTCTTCTTATGGTAGCGCAGCCACACCAGCCTCTCCTCCTAAATACAGATTATTCGAATTAGAAACATGTAGCTATTTCCTAATAGGAAAAAAAAAAAAATCTCGAGTCTATGCAGAGAGCACAGCATGATCAGGTTAGAAACTTAAAGTTTCTATTTAGTACTTAAATAGTGCAATTCGTCCTGACAGCCCTAGCCTATGGTGCGTGTTTGCTGGGTGATGTGTATTTTCGTTGAAATGCGACGTCGTATCTTTGCGCTTAGCTCTTTTTGACACTGTACTGTGTGCAGTACCTGTGTTGTACCCATAGGTGGCGGAGGACCCAGTATCTCTCTCCAGGACTGTGTGAGCTCCAGCTCCTGAGACTCCTGAGTCTGGCTGTCCTCACCCTGAGATGCTCGCTTCCTCTTAGTACTAATGAGGATGGCAGGCTGTAGGGGGCGCTGTGGAGCCCCAAAATCCTCCATATCAGGAGTCTCGCCTGGCTCTGTCTGATTGGCCACCTGAAAGAGAAAGAGAGAGAGAGAGAGAGAGAGAGAGAGAGAGAGAGAGATTATGAATGTTGGCAGTATGACTAAAAATCTAGCTGTGTGCGCGCTCGTGTGTGTGTGTGTGTGACGCTGCATACCTGTCTCTTTCCTTCACTGGTGAACATCTCGCTGATTTTCTTCTGTTTATAGATGTCGTTCTTTTCCAGAAGCTTCTTATGCAGCCAGTCTGGATGGCGCACTCGCGGCACTGGGTTTTTCACCTGAGCAAAAAAAAAAAAAAAAACCGGGCATAAATAAAACATAACTAGCCCAAAATAATAAAGAAACATATAAAAAGCTGAACAGTGTACCACTGTCAGGTTTCTTGCTTACGAAAATCGAGATAAGCAGCTAACACGACCGAATGATCACGTTACCTTTTAAAGGCATAAACATTAGTCATTAGTTCATGGCTATAAATAAGACTTGTTGTTGTTGCTGTTCTTTCGGCTGCTCCTGTTAGGGTTCGCCACAGCGGATCATTGGTCCGTGGGTTTGATTTGGCACAGGTTTTACAGCAGATGCCCTTCCTGACGCAACTCTCCCATTTTACCCGGGCTTGGGACCGGCACCGAGAGTACACTCTCAGTGGCTGGGTTGGTTCCCTGCCTGGGAATTGAACCCGGGCCACAGCGGTGAGAGCGCGGGATCCATAGCCGCTAGCCCACCAGGGATCGAAAAAAGTCTATTTGAAGATAATTTTGTTTCATAGTGATGCTTGAAACACGTGTCCTGAATCTAAACATTTCTCTATCCAGTCGTCTTTAAACAGTCTGTCTTCTCATCCAGTTTTGTTTAATCAAACCACGTCATCACTTCACTAAACAGACCTGAGAGGGTAAATAAAATAAAATTAATCTATACATACAACTCTCCCTTTTCCGAGCGAATGTCTCTAGCCCTGTAGTTAGTCTCTGGTTTGATACGTGTGTTAAAGGAATACATGTGATTGGATGAGATGTCTCATACGAGCCTAAAAACATGATCATGTATTTGTGTGGCGGCTTGGGGAAACCCTTCACATGAGGAGGTTTTGAAAATTTCTACTATACTTCTAAAAAAAAAAAAACAAAACTACAGGTTTTCCTGAATGTGTTTCTCTTTTACATGTATCTAAGAAAAATGTCTGTTTCACTGTGACGCGTAGCAATCGGACAACGTGATCAAAGCGCGACATTCACTGCGTGAGGAAATCAGAAGAAAGGTTTTACGTCTTTAGGTTTTAGTCTGTTTTTACCACCATGTGTGTTAAACTAGCTGGTCTTTGTAGAAAGCCAAGACAAGAATAACAATTAAGTGCAAACACTTTTTGATTTCGTGGCTGTTTGCCCAAATTGTGTCACAGTGAAATCCAACATGTTTTCCCTGACCTAAGATGTTAGGTTTGATTATCTTCTTAGATAAAAAAAAAAACACATCAGCGACGAAAAAATACCGACTGTTCCGCTCATTGCAAGCGAAAATGGTGTGAAATTGTTTTGTTTTTTTGTTTTTTAAACCTGAAATACTCCTTTACACTGTGAGTGAAACTTCACCTGCTGTAGTGCTGCTGGAATGGTGATGATCTTCTGTATGGCACTGCCCAGTCTCTCAATGTAGTAACCCCAGTCCAGGATCTGAATCACAAACACTACCATCAACACACTTCAACTGTGAAGCAAATATAGGAAACATCAATCAATGTATCACAGTTAAACATATCTAGACAATAACTAGACACACTGATCTGATGTCCATGTCATGGAGGCTGGGCATCTTCAGCCATTTGCGCAGGAAGTGCTTCTTAACGCTAGCTTCCGCCTGGAATATGGCCAGAGGAATCGCCCTTTAGAGAGAAGAGGAAAACTTTCATTTCAGGATAAATAAAACAGATTTTATTTCACTGTGTAGCTCTAAACAACATATCTCTAAATGTTCTACACAGCTACATTTAATAGTTTCTAACACCATCTACTCTTTTTTTTTTTTTTTTAAACTGATGTTAATTCTGTAAACTTGTCATTGCCATTAATTTCACCACAGCTACATCGTAATGATCCTTGGACATATATAATGTTTTTCTCTCTCTCCCTTTAGCCAATCAGATCAAGTCCGGGAGTTAAAGCACTAGTGATTGGCTAAGGATAAGCAAGGAAAACGACAGAACAAAAGGCGGGGCTTTCATGACCTCCATGCACTGAGTGAAACCAAATTATTTTCAGAACCGCCTGCAAGTCAATCTAAAACTTTTTTTCAAAAAAGTGTATTTAACGTGAAAGCACTTGTGTGAAAGCTCAGGACAGTAGAAAAGCATCTCGATCTCGCTCTTCCTCACCTCTCGGTAACAGGAGAGCCCTCGGGTTTGCGAGAGATGACGTAGCGACAGCTCAGACCGGCATCCTTCACCATCTGATCTCCGAGAAACTCCGCCAGACGTTTGGCTGTGCTGATGGAAGTGGACTTCTGCTCGCCGTAGTCTTCCAGCTTCCGGGACATGGAGCGATTTTCCGAAATCAACTCGAAGAGCTCTGCATCTGGCATGTTAGCTGCCTGGAGAGAGAGAGAGAGAGAGACGCACAGGTCAGTCGAGGGATTGAAAATATATGCATCTGTAAAAGAATTATATATTTAAACTGAAATATGTAAAGGGGCATGCTGAAAATATAAAAGTGCTACCACCCCGAAGCTGATCATTTTCCAATAACAGCATATCCTGAAGTGTTTTATTCCTCTTACACCACACTAACTTGCCAACAAGAACAATTTTTAAAAATTGATAAAAGAAGAACATATTATACTTCTTATCTGCTTACAGTGACATTTAATGTTGTGGAATATCCACAACATAAGTTGGTTCCTGTTATCACTTACATTACAGCAGCTATAAACAGTCGCTAGTGCAAGAGCCTTTCTTTTTTTTCCTCTCAAAGTTTTTTAAAAATCTTTTTTAAAAATGCAGCCTGTAGTGATAAGAAACTGCAAAGTGCAAATTCCTTTGTCCTGAAGACTTTCCAACCTTGTTGGAAAACTGACTGACTGTTACAAAGCACCGACATTGGAGGCTCCTTCCAAAAACGAAATAAATAGAGCTACAGAAAATTAATCAACACCTTCTGACCAATCAGATTCGAGAACTCAAGAGCTCTGTGGTATGCGCGTTATTTAATGTACACTAATAGAATACGCTGCAGGGGCACCATCTTATCCCACGCTACCTTGCTGTAGAGCACATCCAGCCAGTAGTCGGCCACTTTGGCTACCGAGGCATAGACTTCCTCCAGAGTGGTGCCTTTGAGGAAAGCCTCGAACACGGACGACTGGAAGATCTTAATGAGCTGGAGCTCTCCTCTCCTCTTTACCTCGAAACCCTTCAGCTCGGCCAGAGAGCCGTCCTCGTTAAACACAGCATATCTGACAGCAAACACACACACACACAAACAAGCGTTAAATCAGACTGTAAACAAGCCAACAGAAGGTCATGCACTATTAGCTAGTGTGCCATCACTAATGAAGCCTTTTTAAAACTTGTCCAATTTTCCACTTATGTAGTCGCTATGTTTCTTGGCAACCAGATTCATTTTTTTCCCCTTCCACACAGATAAGGCATCCCAAAATAAGGCAGAATTGCATTATAAAGCTTACAACTGTGCAGTTGATGATTAAATAAATGTGGCCTAGAGCACATGGTTACGGAATTCTCAAATCTGATTGGTCAGAAGGTGCTGAATAATTTTCTATAACAGCAGCTCTGACAGTAATTCTGACTGCAAGTCAATTCGCAGGTTTATATTAATGCGCTCTATCGAATACGGTATTGTTTCTATAGTAACAACTAATTCACAGGGACTTGTGGCAGACGATCCACATAAACCCATTACAAAAAAAAAACTGTCTTCAGGACGGAGGGATTTGTGCCTTCTCTGTAACATGACAAGCTGTGTTTTTTGTCCAAAAAAACAAAAAAAAAAAACAAAAGAGGCTGGTGAGGCAACAACTGATTATAGCTGTTATACCCAGGGATGTGAGCTCATTTACCTGATGAACAGACGACACAAAGAGACAGCGACCTGGCCGTATTTCACGACTAATGATCAACGCAAAGCAGACTGCAGACTGTGCTCTGGGAAAATGTCAAGAGGAGGAACTAGAGCATCTTCCTACAACATAAGCAACCTGATAAATCATCTTAAACATCAAACTTAGCAATGAGGAGTTCATTACTAGCAGCACACAGCAGAAATGATGCATGCTAGGTGAGGAACAACGACTGTAGACAACGCCAGGTGAGGGAAAATAACAGCTTGTTCTTGACGATCAGCAGCTCTCGGTTACTGACAATGAGGGATTCCGACGCAATGACACGCACGTTCCTTACAGCTGTACGGAAACGCTTTTCCGAAGTGAAACAAAACCCGCTCTTCTCCACTGCAACGCTACTCCATCTAAGCTAACTAATGTAGCTTGTATCGAACTCGGGATGTTCCGTTATAGGAAAATAATCAACTCCTGGGTGTTAATAGGTACTCTATTTCACGTCAGGCTGCATCACACCATCGCATCATTGATTATTTTCCTATAACAGCACGCTCTGACGTGTTTCATACCTTACTTAACAATGTAATTTAAAGATTTGTATATGTCTTTATGGAAAGACATGGTTGATCAAGGACATCTGGACCAGATTAAAGTCAGTCCATGATTTTAGCCTAATGTGTGTATATGTGAAAAAGGTAAAAACACGGTTGTTACTTGTAGATCAAAGAACGTCTTTTACAGATCTTGTCTCATTTGGTCAAACTAATAAAATAACGAACTGCGAAATTCTTCTCACCTCTTCTTCAGCTTCTTGCCCTCCTCTTTAGACGCAGGCAGGATCATGGCCAGGTATGGTCCGTCCACCTCAAAGAAGATGCTGTTCTCTGACCTTGTCTCGTACGTGAGCGAGGCCGGGTCCACCAGCTCCTGGTACTGATCGTTGGTAAAGCCTTCCTGTATACAGCACACGAGTAAAGCAATAAATTAACACCAGGCTATAGGATATACCTCAAAAAATATATATTCAAAGAACTGTTATTCGTCAGGAAGGAAATGAACCTGCCTTGACCATGATGTTCAGCATGGCCCCGGGGTAACTTATGGTCACTTTGGGCTTCTTCTCGTTGCTGGATTTGATGACAAAGTTCTCAGGGAAGGAGTTGGGCAGGACACACCAGATACCATCAGTGTCCAGCTCTAAAGGCCTCCTATACCAACAAACACACACGCAAATTAACGTTTAGTTACAGACGCATGGCTTCTGGATCAATTCACGCAATTTTAGCAAAGTTTGTAGACAGTAGAGCATTTGGATAAATAAGACTGATTAGTATTTTAGCCAATATCAAATCACTCGATACTGAAACCATAATTATTTCACCAATTTCATTTTGTAGCACATTGTTTATTACTGTGTGAATATCCGAATTCAAATTAGACCAGTCTTTAGTCATGAAAACTGAGCAAACTTTTTAAATCTTAAATATGTACAATCAGGGTTATTACAGATCTAATCTACGTCATCTCATCGAATGACGATCTTTAGCTTTGCCTGTAAAGCCAAATGAAACTGCTGCATCATACTCACGCCATGATTTGTCACAGAGTTAATACACGTAAACAGATAAGTCGTCATTTAACGTACTCGGGTCAATACTGACCCATAACTTTATCCAAGCTCACCAAGGAATTTGAAGATTTGAAGATATGAGCATATCATCATCATATTCATTGCGCAGCCCTAGAGTAAAGCCTTAGCGGTGAAAACGGGAAGCTCACCCAATCTGTTCGATCAGCTCTCTGGCCTGTGTGATGATGTTGGCTCCTGTGTGACACACGATGCCGGCCATTTCCATGGAATACCATCTCGCCCTACACGCGCACGACACAGAGTACGTCGTTTCGAACAATGCAGCGACAAAAATCAATCAATTAATCCTCACAATAAAACATCATTCCTGTACGGTTCAAAACGTATTTATTTTAGAGTACGCTTTAATAGAATTTAAGACTCTGGTTAAGACCAATCTGAGAAGCATCTGCTCTATTTTTTGAGAAAAACTACTGTAAGGAAGCGAGACTGAGCAGATCATAAAGCATAGAAAGTTTTGCGCACCCTTTTCTCATGACGTATCCATAGAAGGAATTGAGGATGCATTTATGGGCAAGCTGCAGAGAATCATAAAGGATCTCCATATTTTTACAGCGCTTCGCTTCCGCTGCATCGCCGCTCTCCTGAGCCGCAGACAGCTTCTTCTTCCACACCTAACGGAAAAGAAGCATCTGTTTAGGGAAGACGAATGTACTTTATAAATGAAAGAAGCTGACAGTGTGGTATTTTTGCCATGTTGAAATCCAATGCTGTAAATACGCCGACTCGAAACGCTTCCAAACCGATATATCGCACTTCTTTCTCCTCATAAACTGGTGTTGCATGGTCTGTATTTGCATATCGTGAACTGATTGGCCAGCACTATTGCATCATAAAATACAAGAGCCAATACAAGCTCAAGTTTTCCAGTGTGACATTGTTTGCACCTGAACCAGTCTGTACACTCAAATTAATTTCCAAAAAATGATTTGACTATAAAAAAAAAAAATGCATTATAAGGATGAGGGTGACTTTAAAGAACAGCCTCGCTGACAGTACATTATAACTTTTTTTTTTTTTTTTTTACCAAATGACAAGTGGTAATTAAGTAGTAAAAACTAGAAATGTCCACCACACACTAAGCCGAAAGAGGAGGCATAAGACAAGGCCGTACAAACTCAAGTCTGGTTCCAATACAATGTGTAATGAGTAAAAAGAATCCTTTGCGTTGTGTTATGTTGCTCAGGATTGAACGCAGCACCTTATGCAGTCCTTTAAACTCATAGCGGCGATCTCGGAACGCTCGAACCGTGTCCACGTAGAAGGAGTTCTCTCTCTGGCATATTGTAGTGACTCTCTCTTCCAGCCTCGTCAAGTGCACCTTCTTATAGGCCTTCCGACAATAGTCTGGAGAAGAAGACACACAAACCACAATCTCACTAAACAAACAGTGTGCTGTGACATCTTTTATTACAATCTCAATATTACACTTTCATATCACCCAGCACTATACAAAAGTATCCACCCCCAAATCCCACAAAACTTGCAGCTGTAATTACAGCCAGGTATTTGAACCAGGGGTGTAAATTCTTATGCAACCAATACATTTCTGCTTTTCTTTTCCTTTGATTAACATGCCACAATAAAACGTGCTATACTTTTCCATCTTTAAATGTTAGAATCCTTTACATACTGTGTAAATCAAATGGCTGAAAATCCCAATTCCATTTCAGTTCCGGGTTATAACACTACAAAATGCGGAAAAGCTTCAGGGGGTGAATACTTATGCAAGGCATTGTTCCGAAGTGGAATCAGGGATTACGATTAATCCGACATTCGGGCTTCATTGCTATAGAAGAAAGCAGACGGGTCAAGGAGGTTATCAGAGGTCGCGCTCGAGTGCCACTCACCTCCCAGACGTTTCTTTTCGTGCCGAGCCTGCTCCTCTCTGTTAAGCTCGTGGAAGGCACGTGGTTTTCCGTTAGGAAACAGAGGAGGGAACTTCTCAGACTCCAACTGCTGCTGAATACGGTGGAACTCACTACGACTGGCTGGCACTGACAGGAGCAAGAAAACAGGTTAGGGGTCTTGTACTGTGCGTTCCAGATCCAGACTCTAATAAAAAAAAAAATTACATTCATAACATCCACACACTTCTACACAAGACTTTTTTTTTTTTTTTTTGGCACCAGCTAGGCTACTAGGAGTGTTTTGTGATGCAAAGCACAAGACATCTGTGAAAAAATAAAAGGGTGGAAAACTTTACATAGTCTTTATCCATCTGTTTAACTGGTGATCAGCCAGAGCATCCGCCTCTTTCATCCAGATCAGCTTCAACCGGTTTAGGTGTAGATATGTCTCATAAGATCCAAAAGTCTGAGACCCCTAGTGAAAATGCTTCTATTTTGCATTCTTTTTTTTTTTTTATATCTAATTTTTTACAATTTGATCCTTTAATTTAACTGAATTATATAATCAGCAGTAACCTGAGTTCGAAATATTATTATGACTTTCAGAATTCAGTTCAAAGTTCAAGCTATCGAACAGTTACTTTCTTTGTTTTAAACATTTGAAAATTCTAAAACTTTGTTTATTTCCAATTTGTAATTTAAAAAAAAAACAAAAAAAAAACCCACCAACAACAAAAAGATTTTCAATGTGGTCTCAGACTTTTGGACCCGACTGCATATTTCATTCTGATTGATCCATCAGTCAGATTATTAGGAATGTAAACTTAGCTATCGTCTGTCCTTCGATGTTTGTTTTTAAAAAATATTGTTCAATATAATTGAAGAAAGATATATTTTTCTCCAAGAACAGATAAAAGAGAGAAAGCAGCCGACTACAAAAAAAACGTCACTCACTAATCTCTCCTCTCCACTGCCAGGCCATCCTCCTCTGGCAGGTAGCTCCAGGTTTATTAAAATCGCATGCAGCACAGGTCGCCTCATCGACCATGGCAGACGGCTGAATGAGGAAAGCAGGTGTTAAAAAATAAAATAAAAACAAGTACAAAAAGGCAGATTCGAAATATAATTTCAATGATTTAGCAGCCCACATTTCTAATTAAGCTGCCTGATTAGCTGATGAGTGATCCGGGGTAAATGGACATTTGATCTGAAATGTTCTGTATATTTTCGCTGAACATGGCTGACCTGCAATCTGTTGGTAAGGATGATGTTGGGGTACATGGCCCCTACGTCGAGATGGTAAATAAGAGGACATTCGATCCTGTTAGGCACTTCTTTCAAAGAGATCAGCTTCTTCTTGATGTCATCACAAACCTGGGAGGAAGGAAAAAAAAAAAAAAAAAAAAAGGAGAGGTGTTGAGTTATATCAGTGCTGCAACAGTTGAATTTCTCTAACCTTAGCGCCACCTGCTCAAAAGGTTCACCGCCTGCCCTGTATGCGTCATCATGACTCGAAACGGATTCAGACGTGTCTCATACACTGACAATCATTCTGACCTCATTAAAGTTTGTGACGTGCTCCAGCGGGATCTTCTCCTCTTCTTCAACAGCATGCCGCAGAGTCCGCTCCACCCTCTGAAGCAGGAAGTCAAATGCTGCCGGATTCTGGACACAAACAGTTTGACGGGTGTTAGGCTAAGCTTAAGACGCAAAGACAGTTTAGGAAATTGGGTTTTTGTAGGTTCTAAAGCAGCTCCTCTCTACCATTTTGAAGCGGCACGGGATGTCACTGCGGAATACTCCAGACTCCAGAGCCTCGACATGGCCGCCCACGTAGGTCTCCGAGTCCAGGACATGGCCGTCGTCTGTGAGCTTATTGAACACCTGCTCCTGCTTGTTCGGGAAAACGATGTTGACGTGGAAAGCCTGCACCATCAACAACGCCTCGCACAGAGTACCTGAACCTTTACGCAACACCTAAAACACACACATGCGGGAGGCGTGCACAGGCAGAAAGTGCTGATTAAATATTATCTCTGTACGATAATTGGCGTAGTAGTTACTGTATAATGACAGAGCATCAAAATGGGGATTTCCGATATTTTCAGATGTGCACTAGAAATAGTAGAAAAAGTAGAAATACATAGAAAACTACAGACCTCGTCGGGCTCCATGGGAATAATGGTGCACAGGGCGAAGATGAAGGGATGAACATATTTCATGTAGAGATAGTAGGTAGCCACAGCATCTGACACCGAGTAGGTGGCCAAAGTCTGAAGGAAGCAAAAGATACAAAGAAAATGAGTCCTAATAAAATATGCCTAGTATAAAGGATTCATTGTTTTTAGTCTTGATGTTCAGTTTTTATTTTAATTAGTCATGAGGCTTTTTGGGGAAAATTATATTCCTTTATATTTTATTCGACAACAGTTACATTCCAAGCAGAACATGAATTTACACAAAGCTGCTGCATGCAGTAAAATGCAATCCCTTTCATCCCTTTCATACAGCTAATAAATACAGCACAGGAAAACGTGAAACAGGACTTCCATAAAGCAGGCGTTCAATAAATGAATGATCATAAAATGAACAAAGGGGTTCCTAACTGTCTGTGTTGTACAAGTCGGTTTTGAAAAGAAAATTAAACTATATATTTAATGACCCATGATCGTGACGTCACTCAACATGTCCTCAAGATCTCAATTAAAACAGTCTTTGGGCGGTTTTATTTCTCAACCTGCACAAACACAGACGTGAGGATCAACACAAATCAACGTCATCATCATCATCATCATCATCATCCTTCTTGCAAACCACAGCATGATTACATCACAGTATGAATTAAATGTTAAATGTGTATTCATTATTCCCCCCCCCCGCTCTTCTTGGGGCAGTCGTGGCTTAATGGTTAGAGAGTCGGACTTGTAACCCGAAGGTGAACCTGAAGGTCGTGGGTTCAAGTCTCGGGTCCGGCAGGGATTGTAGGTG
>CM075026.1:14343133-14358671 GCA_037576675.1 Pangasius sanitwongsei
TCCATTGTGGTGGTGTATAGAGCCAAAAATGTTAGAATTGTGTCGATGTCCCAATATTTATGGACCTGACTGTATGTGCTCAAATCACAGCATGACATGACAGAACATGACGCTAATATGGTAAAATCCAACAGACACTCAGGATTGAGAAACTGGCTCTCCTTCTTCTGTCTCAGGAAAAAATGTGTGCTTAACCAAAAAAAAAAAAAACAGCGGAGTAAACCATTAATAAAAACAAAGATACATGTACTAATACAGAGTAAAGAGGGGTAATAAGCAACAGGTGAAATTCATTTATCTAGAACTTGAAACTTGACTTCTTTTAAGACTCAAACATGATATTAACAAGCTTTGACCCTGTTGGTACCTAAATCTTTAAATTACCTCTTGAGTACTAACCTAATGGGACATAACATTTGTGTATGCTAATCAGTAAAGATTATTAATATTATTAATATTTAACCAACAACAACAAAACAGATATAACAACAATCAGTGTTCTTCACAATAGCACTGCATTATTATGGAATTAAGGTAATTAGTAGACAGTTTTTCCAACACTACACTGCTGGAATATCCACCTTTACTAAATAATCCAGACAGCTACTAGATCCTAAACACAAGTACAGCTGGTCAAGCTGGTTGGTTAAATTATGCATGATTATATTCACTTTACAAACTGGACACATACACTAGGTCTACAGATTCTGCCTGCATCCTAATTATTTGACTAAATGTATTAATTAACATTTGAGATTTTCTAATGGCCTTCTTTGGTAATTGTGTCTTATTTTCTTGAAATCTGCAAGTGTTGCAGTAGCAGTGATGATTTATAAACCGTTTCCATCTACCACCTTAACCAGTGTAGATATTATAGGATATTTCAGCAGAGATTGCAATGGCTGTACATGCTTAAGCTCATGCTTCAGAACAGCCCACTAAACCACACCAAATAGTCACCATTTTTACATTGCTATAAAAATATAATCATGAAAGCACGATTTTAATGATTGGGTGTAAACTGTTATGAGCATTCCATAGAGTTTTGTGGACCTGCATAAGTATTAGATTGAGAGAACCAGTAAAAGAAGACATCAGTAATTTTAGTTTAAAACTAATGAAACAATGGCTCTAAAGTATAGGGCATATTTGTTTTAAATTGAATCAGAGAAACAAGACGCCATACCTTACGTAGCATCGCTTCAGCTTTTTGCACGTTGAAATTTCTGGCTGAAAAATAGACAACAAAAAAAAGAACAAGAGTGAGCAATGTGAAAAGATGAGGACTGTGGAAGTCACAGCTGAAGCCCAAAGCACAGAGCTGTTAAAATTAAACAAGGTCAAGTCATATCATACTGTCTGTTTATTTCAGACATTACTGTATCTTGATTGTTATATATAGAGATGTACCAATTCGATAATGAATATTTGTATCAGGGCCAATACTGGCATGAAATGGTGGATGAATTTTGGCATATTTTTTAATCTGATCCGTAAACATGTGTTATGGTTGTGATCAACACAACAGAACCTTATTGAGAGGTTTTTTAATTTATTTACAGTCAGGAGTCAGTAGCGGGTCAGTTTTCAATCAATACACGAAGCTCTAATATCAGTACTGGTAATTAAAATCAGTAATTAAAAAAGTGGGAATGTCGCATCCCTAATTATAATTATAAACTTGATTGAGTGAAATGAGGAAAAATTGCTTTTAACATACTGCAAAATATTTCAAATGTACATTTTTATACACTGTTTCTTTCCGTCTGTGAAAAGCTCTAATAGCTCCAGTATATAAATACAGGGCACGAATTTGCCTAAAGTGTCTAATATGTAAATAGCTGGATTGTATATCATATTTTTTTTTTACTGTATTGTCCTTAATATGAAAAGTTTGCAAATATGGATCTAAATGGCCATATACTTTTTGTAACACATCAACAATGTGCTTGAATAGGTGCGAAAGTGTAAGAGTGGTGGTCTTGTACAAAATAATGTGGCAATCTGTGGTAATCTAACCAAAATCTTATTCTGAATATAACAGTTTCACTCATATGGTATAAATTATTTAAATCAAGACACCCATGATGCCTCTTATTTAATTGAGTTTGAGCAGAAAACTGTGCTGAATAACTGAAAACTGTATATGTATTTATACCGTATATGTTTCATTCACAGGTTTACATTGAAGCTCTTTTTCTAACACGTTGTCGTTTCTATAGTAACAGCTCATTCACAGGGATGTGCATAGAGGACGCTCCACAATCATCTAAGGCTAAAAAATATTAAATAACGGATAAAAAATAAACAAGTTATTTAACAAAGATATATTGCTGATATGGTGAATTCTTCTGTAAATAGATGTTTATTTAAAATCTATGGAAGAAGTAGTCAGTGTCAGCACTTCATTGACACTGAAAACCTTCAGTACTTTTTCTACCACGAAAGAGTCTTCAGGACCGAGGACTGGTTTCTTAGCAGCACAACAGGCTGCGTTTTTTTTTTCTTCTGTTTATAAGTGATAACAGGAACTAAGTGATAACAGGAACATGTTGTTCTTTAATAAATAAAAATTATTAGCATTGGCAAACTACCGTCGTATGAGAGGAGTAGGACATTTCAGGATGTGCTGTTAAATAAGCTCATTTGGGATGGTTGCTCTGCCTCGTCTCGAGCCACATCCCACCACCACGTCAATGATTAATTTCCTATAGCAGCCCGTCCCCTAGTGTTTTATTCCTTACATATGGCACCGGTCCGTAAAATGTAATAGTGAATGTAATAACAGAGTAATAACGTTTGACCCTAGTAAAAACTCTAAAAAGCAGACTCACTTCGAACAGTAATTGCATTCGATCGGAGCGTGCAGCCCAGCAGATTAATGTCATTTTGTGACACTCGTCTGCACCTGATTGTCTTACGGTCACACAGACACTAAAGTGTTTAATACTCATAAAGGAGATTATACATTACAGCTGACAGCAGCGGATCTGACATCTGCCACACAGATCATCTCAAACCAGTCACTCCATACGGTAGGAGCGTAGAAAGTCCATTTTTATGAGCGATAATGACGTGTTCATTTGTTTTTAATGCATGTCTTGATTTTTAGTTTATTATACAAGAAAACAAATTAGCAGTGAATTAGAGTAGAAGTGAAACAGGATGATCGAGTAAACTCAACTGTTATAAATGTCCGAGGCAATACTCGCTCTCGAACTTTATCATACTCCTGGATGTCAACACCGTTCATATACACTGGTTTTATCTTATCTTCCCTATAGCAGTGAGGCAACTCTTGAGAAACACCACGGGCACTGTCAGTCACGTGTGAAGGTGTTAATATTGGGCATTCACAACAAGAGGAAAACAAAAAAACAAGAAAAAAAAACATGTCTCTTGAAATATGACAGGACCATGCAGGTAAAACTTGCTTTTCAACCACAAGAAACATTAGCTTAAAATTTCCATATACCGATATTATCAGAAAATTTAACTTCGCACATCTATTCTGAACCATTTATCGGATATAATCACACCAGTGGAGCCACTCAGGCTTATCAACGATTTTGTAACCACTGCTGAAAATGTTTTATGCCTTCCATAATCTCTTCTGCATGATATTACATCACAGTGTGAAAACATTTACAAGCATTCCACAGACTTTAATGGACTTCTGTAAGAAATGCAGAAGTACTAGCAAAATCATGCGCTATGTAGAGTATATTTAGAATGCAAGAAGTAAAGACTAAAACATGATGGGTCATGCGGTTAGAGGAAATTAATCAACGATGGGGTGATATGATGTGACCCAGCACAAAGCAGAGTTACTGTTATCACCCCAAAGTTGATTATTTTCCTATAACAGCATGTCCCAAAGTGGTTTGTTCATCTTATAATACAGCAATTTTTTAAAATTACAGCTTTTAAAATTATTAATAAATGACACGTCATACTTTTTCTCCTTTTATAGTTACATTTAATGTTATGGAATATCCACAAAACAGGTTATCACTTAATATAACAGTTACAAAGGCTGTAACAGTTGTAAACAGTTGTTCTCTCACTAGCCTCTATTTTTTTCCTTTCTCCTGAAGAAAAAAAACGGAAAAAAACTTGTTGATACAGAGAAAGCATAAAGCGCAGACTCCTCCATTCTAAAGCTACAGCTTTAACTCTGACTGTTACAAAGCACTGACACTGGAGACTCCTTATAAAAATGTTGAATAAACAGCTCCTTATCGAAAACTTCATTATATTAATAATTATATTATGTGTATTTATATATATATATATATATATATATGTATGTATATATATAAAATTAGATTATGTGGAGCATCCAGCATACAAGTCCATGTGAATGAGCTGTTACTATAGAAACGTTAGCATATTAGAACAAGTGCATTAATATAACCCTGTGGTTTGGATTACAGTCGGCACAACGGTCAGAGCTGCTGTTATAGAAAATTAATTAATTACTTAACACCTTCTGACAAATCAGATTCCAGCATGTGGTACGATACCTCTTAAGCATAGGCCATATTTTGGCACACTCGATATAAAGAGAAACCAAGAGAACACTGCGCCCAACGAGGGTCCACTCTTCAACCAGCATAAGAAACAACCTTAACATTTTTACAGCAACATTATCTGATAAATGTAACAGCACACACCCGGTGTAAATGGTTTATTGTGTATAATAACACTAAATGAGAAGTGATAATGTTAACATATCACTTGCTAGTCCATTGCTCTCTGTAGTATCTGGTAAGTATACTACATAATCAGTGCCTTTCAGGGCCAGTGACTCTGAACACAGACATTCTTTATCACAAAGCCAAGTCCACGCTAAGCTTCAGTAAACACAGTTCTCTGACCCCACTCAAATCAGAACAAACCTTCAGTTTATTGACTAAGTTATATTCTGAAGTATGTCTAGCATTTCAGCCATGTTGGTAGCTACTGAGTCTGAAACGCCTGTAGTCGTCTGATATTGCCAAACTGGTAGTGTGCAATTAATACTCTTCTGATACAGATACAGGATAGCTGGTCAACCATAGCTGACTGTACAGACGTGCTGCGTTTTGTTTTAGAGCTCTAATCGGATTATAGCTGAGATTAATCTAGCTCATTGTGCACTCTGCTGCGTCAGGACTGAACAAAAGATCCCTTTCACTTGCCTCTAGCTCTAACTGTATGAGCGAATGTGTGAGAAAGAGGATTTGGTTATATTATGAAGCTGAAACTCTGTTTTGTAATATCACTGTTGTAGCAGGTTAATAAAAGAATCTTCCATCTAATGGCTCTGTGCCATTTATCGACAGATTCGTGTTGTTCTCACCTCGAAGCCAGCGCAGTAAGAAGTGGTCGCTCTGAGACGGACACTGTGGAAGGACATCTTGGACCCTCTCCCGAAACTGTCCCAATTAAAAAGGGGAAACAGAAAAGAAGTTAATTGACTGGAATGACTGTTGTCAGACTGTTCGTGCAGTTATCTGCTCAATTACACTCATTTAAATTTAATTATATTTCTATTTAAATTATACTCATTTTAAATCCTAATTGCTCCCTACTCTACTAACCCTTTGTGAAAGGACCACATCAGCAACCAGAATATTAAGCGTAATATCAATATATTGAAAACATAATTACACATTTAAGATTTTCTTCAAAAATTATCCTATCCCATGAAAGAGCTCTCAAAACATCACAAATAAAAAATAAAATAAAAAATTCACATATAAATTATATATTCTTCAATTTGATTTTTAATATTTTTATAGGGCTGGGCAATGACGATATAATATGAATATCATTATAAATTATGTTGCGATATTCTTTTCTGAAATATCATGGGTATCTTTTTATTATGTTTTATAATTTTTTTTTTTTTTTTTTAAATCTATATCTCTGTTTGGACACAGCTGATCTGATGTTTTCAACTTGTAAAATTCTTACAGATCCCCCCTTTCAGTGTTTTAATTTAATTTTAATGTAGTCATTAAATAAAAGTATCCTTGAACTGAATTATTTAGTGTAACATTATTGTTAGCAAACCTATTTATCATGATACATATTGTGTATCATAGAAATGTCTTCAAGTATTGTGATATGATATTTTTGTCATATATCCCCCACCCCTTTTCCTTTGGATGGATGATGGTTCTGGCTTTCTAAAACAGTTTTACACTTTCTGACAGTGGATTAACCCGCTGTAGGCTTCTAATAACCTTTAAGAGTTCTTCAAGATGAACAAGCAGAAGAAGCTTATAAAAGAGTGCAATGCTGTCCTCATTTTTGTTCCATTGGCAGTAGCGCCAGTGTTCAATCTGGCAACCCTGGTGGTGTGATCTCTTGTGTAAGTTGGTACTGACATCCCGGAGAAAAGTGAACAGTAAGACCAGAAAAGAAAGCGGAAATACATCATGTAATAAACATCCGAGACATGTACAGCTCACATGAGGATATACAGATCCTGCAGTTGAATGAATGCTATGGTGATGATGTACACATACACACTGAGAGTGCAAACACAGCAGAGGTTCCAGTTCACTTCCACCTTTTTTTCTGCACAGTCAGCTCTAAAACTCTTACACAGCTAGCATCCTTCACAAATGTAGCGAATATTTTTTTTTGCATCTCTTCTGCTACAGTGAAATGAATTCGATGGCGGAATAATAGGCTGTCGATGCGACATACTGGATCTGTCCCTCAGCTCCGATCTGGTATACTGTATATGGCATTGCAGAAGCGCTGCACGTTTCCGGGAAAAACTGCAGGAAAGCCAAAGTCATGAAGCAGGAGTGAAACACTCACCTGCGCCAAAGCCTCGGCCTGTTTCTGACTCAGATCTCCAACCCTGCCGCTCATCTCCCCTTAATACACTACCCGCAAAACAGGCCGAAATGAACACGACTGCGAGATGGTGCCACACACACACTCACACACACACACATTAACACAGACTCACACATGCGCGCGCAGTGAGGCATTTCCTCTTCCCTCCCAGCAGCAGCAGAGCAGGGCTTGCACAATACACCGTCACTTAATCACGATATTACTGCGCGGTATTATACCGATATCACATCAAGCCTTAATAATAGGGGTGCACTGAAAAAAACGGAATATGTCATCAGTCAGATTTAAGAGAACATATTATGTATAGTTTACATAAAAATATTATGTTTCTCATCAAAAACATGATTTCGTTGCTTATGTTGTTCCTCTTTCAGCTACTCCCTGTTAGGACTCACCACAGCGGATCACTGGGACACGTATTTGATTTGGCACAGTTTTTACACTGGACATCCTTCCTAATGCAACCCTCCCCTATTTTATCCAGGCTTGGGACTGGCACTGAGAGCGCACTGCATGCAGAACCCCAGTGGCCGGGGTCATTGTGGTGAGAGGGCTGTGGCCTAACCACTAATCTTCCAGGGGACATGATTTGAATTAAGTAATTACATTTGAATTAAGTAAATTCAATTAGCTTTTTTTTTTTTTTGTACAATTTTGTCAGTTCGGGTGAAAACGCAGAGTTCGATTTTATTCAGGGCTTTGAAAGTACATAATTGTATCATATTAAATGTACAAATGTTAATGTAATGTAACTCAGTTCAATCACCTGGAACCGATGTATGTCATATGATGTGCTGCACGCATCCAGACCAAGCAAAGTGTTTCTAAGATGGGGTTCTTTGATGAATACTAACGCATGCAGAGGATCCAATAAATAAAAATAACTGGTAAAAATAAGTCTACTGCAGACCAGTCTTTTATATTAACATGATAGCGAATAACAGTTCATAGCAAAAAATATAGTATTTGACCACAGGACTTCCCACTTACCCCAAATATAGTCAGTCTACATGAATTGTGTGCAGTGTCCACTTTTATACTATTGCACTATAGATAATTTGCTAAAGTAACCAACAAACAACAAATGTATCTTTGACAACTGTAACATTATGAGAGCAGTCATCTTGGACAAACAGAACCCATGTTTCCTCAGTGCAATCCCAAGGGTTGAAGGTGAAATTATACTGTATATAGGAAAACTGTAAGTGAGGCAGTTGAGAACACAGTTCCGCTTTGACCTTTACCTGTGTAAATATTTTACAACATCAATTATTTAAAAGATGACATTTCACAGCTTTTACAATGTTTGTAACAAGCATCTGAAGATATGGAAACTATTCTGGGCGAGCATACGTACTTCAATTACTTGTTTGCTGTATTAGTTGCAAAGCTGCAGTGCAAAATTAGAGTTTTTTTTTTCCCATTCACTCATCCTTCCTGACCACTTTATCCTGATCCAGTGGCCTATCCTGGGAACACGGGGCACCAGGCGGGAATACACACAGGATGGAATGCTACATCATTGCAGAAGCAAACATCAGATACCAAACAGCTAATCAATTAGAGTCAACGCAAGTAAAAAAAATGTGTCAATGTAATTTAGAATAAGGACAATCACAAAAAAAAAAAAAAAAAAAAATCAATACAAATTTATTCCACAATAAAATCTGTACAACATAGCAATAAATATTAACAACAAATACATATTATCTTACAGTGGCTTTTCATATAGACTAAGAAAGAACACCTGTAAAGGAAAAACATATACAAAACAATGACACTGGTAGAGTTCATCAAAAATAGCAAAATTAAAATTTCCTAAGAAAAAGCCTCATGACTACAGTATGATTCAATACTGAATCAGCTGCATAATAATCCTCTTTCTTTTTCCCCTCCATAAACTCTATCTCTCTCTCACACACGCGCACACACACACACACACACACACACACACACACTAGAATGAGCTATTGCTCCATGCCTGTCTGATTTGTCTCCACGGTGTTCCTAAGACAGATGCGGCGATAAAGAAGAAGACAAGGATAAGTCCCTTAGCCAGAGCCTGAGAGTACGGCTCACCTGCCAGCAAAAACACGCACACACAGACACAGACATATATACAATAATGTTTATTCACCTAATTATACTTACTTGTTATTTTAAACACCAAACATATGAATTAAACATGAAATGACACATTTAGAACAGTACGCTATGTAAGGTCTCACCAGTGTAATAAGGTGTGAGAGGGAAGGCAAGCTCGGGCCAGCACACGTCGTTCCTGTCACAGTCAAACTCTGTGAAGTTAATGCGAAACCTGTAGTGGAGGAATAACAGAAGAAGAGAATTGCAGATTATTTTTATACTGTGTATATTATAATGAATATACAATAGCTGCGATTTACTTTAAACCCATTTTCAAATGTGAGGAACTAAGGCACAAAATGACTTAAACCTTTTCAGATGTCACATAAGAACTAAATAACAAAGGCACATCGACTCCAGAGTTGATTATTTTATTAGAAGTGCACACCAAGGAATGCTTTATTCTGCTTATACCATGCAAACCTACATATTTATCTTTGTTAGAAAAAAAATAGGTATAGGTAACACATAATGTTGTGACACATCCATGAAACAAGCTAGTTCCTGTTATCACTTGGGTTATAACGGCTATAAACATTTATCTCTCTTTTTTTCACTCAAAACCCTGGACACTAGCTGCAAAATTTTAATGGTAATTTTCCAGCTTTTGCATACCCTTCATATGATACACGGGTTAAGCAAAATCTTCAGCCCCAAAAAACTTTAAGTTACAGCTTTACCTCTGACTGTTACAAAGCACTGACACTGGAGACTCCTTCCATTAAGGTTAAATAAACATTCTTCTTATATAAACCTTGATCATAAATCTTAGTCATGCAGAGAGTACCATACACATCAGCCAGAATTACTTGTTACTACAGAAATGATAATGTATTAGAACAAGTGCATTAATACTAATGATTTTACCCGTGATTTGCCTTACAGTCAGCGGAAATTAACACCTCCTGATCTACCAGCGTTAGAAATTCAATAGCAGCATGGTTTAAAAAAAAGAAATATTTGTATAATTAAGTAAGACAGTTCTGGAGAGCTTAAGGCATATGGATTAGGTTTGAAACTTCAGGAAGAGAGGAAGTCTGACTCAGCAAGGCTGCAAGGATCCATGTCCAGGAGTGTGCACTGCAGTAATTACAGTGATCAAGTTCCAAGCAAAAAGTCCAATATGGTAATCGAGAAAACCATCCACAGCTGCTACACAAAAAGGCCCAGATGGACAAAAGCAGAGAGATAATTCAAAGACAGTGAAGAGCAACCAGCCCCAGGGTAATCAATTACATCTCAGAACCTACACACTGCATGGGCAGAGATTTATATAGACCAAAGGTGTGTTTGAAACAAAAGGGAGCTGCAGTGTGACGTACTCCTGTACGTTAAATCATTCTCCACAGTATAAACTCCTGTACGTTAAATCATTCTCCATGGTATAAACTCCTATACTTTAAATTTTCAGTTGTAATGGCTGCAGTGAGCGAGTGTTTCTGCCTGTTTGAATGAAACTAAAAGATACTCCCTAGGGGATAGATCTTCCAAGCATTCAAGCTGCAGAGTTCAATGCATTCTCACAACCTGTGAATGTTTCTGACTCACCTGGACATGGGGGATTGTGTGCTGATGGGAGCCTCGGTAAAGGTCACAGAAGAGGTCACAGGGAAAGTCTGTGTCAGGTCTGGGGTCACACAGATGGTTCCCTGAGCTGCATCACACTGTAAACTCCACGTAGATGCCTTAAAACTAAAAGAAGAAGAAAGTGGATTCATCTTAAACATAGCAGTGAAGTAGGAACAGGAATACTAAAAATACAAGACTAAAAAGATGATTAAGTATTGACCTACTTTAACTCCACAGCCTGGATCATTTTTTGTGGTACTCCGCCTATGGTTCCTATGACGACGCTTCTGATGTGAATGTGTAGGTGAGCTGGAACGCCAGAGCACACACCCCCAGCGGCTCCCACTGTCTGATTAGAGTTCTGTACTACATCTTCAAGAAATGGGAGACATCTTATATAACACATTTCAAATACTAAAAAAACATTTTGCTGACAAGTTCATATATATATATCTTGATTTATTATAAAAATATTAAATTGAGCTAGTATTGAACATGTAACAGACAAGTCTTATTGTGTCATAAGATATAAGAGCCAATCAGGTTCCAGTATGCAAATACAAGCCACAAGCCAGATTTCTTGAATATACTATTGGTAAATGTTTATTTACTGACAGACCTTTAGTACAGATATATATAATTTTTTTTAAAAATCATGCAGTAGCAAACTGGAACATTGTAAAACTTAATAATATGCTTTTTTAGGCAATTAATTCACAATTTAAATAATATACAGCTCGCAGTAAAGACGACATTTCCGGCATATTTCATAGAAATCCAGATAGTCTGCAAACTCATTAAAGCATTCAACAATCAACAGGTTGTTCAGTTGTAACAATCAATAGGTTGTGCAGTTACTCACTAGTGATGCGGGTCCAGTTAGTCAGTGAGGAGAAATCTGGCTTTCCTGTTCTGGAAACCAATGTAGCAGGGACTAAAGCAGCCAAAGTGGAGCGAACAGTTTCTCTGAAATAAGAAACAAGGTCGAGCCACAATGCTTTATCTTATTAGCATGTCAAAGCAGACTAAAATGAGAGTGTTAGGTAACATATAGAGTCTTTGAAACTACATGCCAATTTATTAATTTCCTACTCCACAGAGCTATTTTAAAGTAATAGCTGAGGGGGAAAAAAAAAAACACTAATTTGTACAGTTTTTATCAAATGTAGTCAATAATCTAAGACATGTTTGGTGTCCAGGATTCTGTTTAGTTTTGCTACAAGAATAATGTTGCAATGGAAGTCTATCTCACCCAGAATTCTTGCAGTAAGTACAAATTCCACCTTCAAACTTTGGGAGGTGGGGTCTACAGGGCGTTTTGTAAAATGACCACCAAGTGAAGAAGGATACGAATTGCACAATGGAGAAAAAAAGAAGTGTCTGGTTGTCCAAGGTGGCTGCCCCCATAATGGTGCAATGTTCAGCTTCACACTGAAGGTTTGATCATGTTTACAGAAAGTTACACTGTCCAAAAACACACGTTAGCAAGTCTATGTGAAAAGTCTATGTTGGGTGGAATGGACTTCTGTTACTCTTTAGCCTTATGACTGATCAACTACATTCAGTGGAGAGTTGTGCAATTTCAATATCACTAGGCTATTCTTTGAAGGACAGTATGTGGATTATAGTGCTCACCTGAGCTGGCTGCACTCGGTGAGATTAAGCAAACTGACAGGCATCAGACACCCAGACGTTGAGTTTATTCCATAGAGAACTGGTCTCAGGTCAGCAGAGGAGCACAGGCCATCTCTCACTGTATTTAAGACAGAAGTCAGGTGTGGACAAATGAGTAGCCTGGACGCCGGGGACAAGCAGATTTTGTGTCCGGGATATTAGTTTTATATTCAGCAAACAAGCAGGTTCAACAAAAAGAAAAATACTCCTTATTGATTTTAGCAAAACATAGTTACATTTAAACTTAATGAGCATTGTGGTGGAGGGACACACTTCAACGTTATAGTTATAGCTCGTACTACTTGTTCCAAATACCACCATCTGAAGCACAACACAAATTGGAAGAACAATTTTTACTACACAGATTAATTAGTGTAGACACTGATGAAACCAAGCAAAATAAAGCTCTATGCAACTATATGCAACTGTGTGGTTAAACATATAGACAGAAAATAAAGATGCTAGCCAGACTTGGGCTATGAGGACAAAACATCACGTCTCATAACCGAAACTATGGCCAAAAATTTTGTTTGTAGTCTGTATTAATGCACTTAACTAGCAAAATAGCTTGCCATACATTATTACATTATGATAGCTATCACTTTTCAGCTTAGGCAACCAAAATAGCACACTGGTGCTTCTCTTCCTTGGTGGGGGGAAGTTGTGAGGTCCTTCTTTGGATATAATTTTATGAAAAACTTTGTGTTGTTATGAAGAGTTGCAGATACTGTAGATACTATAACTCTTCTCAGGAACAGTTTTATTTAACACTTGTGGTGTTACCTCCTTGCCAGAGGCTGATTGGAGCTCTCCCTATGGCTCCGGTAGAATCATCCAAAACTCCACCAATCACCGGCCTTCCCACCTGATAACCTAAAAAACAAATCAAAAGTAAGTAAGACATACAGTATATATACTGGTTACTGGACCATTTAAAGAGCTGAGATGTAGTTAGACCTGGGTTGCCTGAGTTAGGCTGAGCTGTGATATTTCCATTTGCAAATACTGCAGCGTATCGAGTCGTCAGCATCACTGAGAAAGAGAAGGGGGGGAAGAGTGTTAATTATGCACTGATAAATAAGTTAAAAAGGCTAACCAATGACTATATATAAGATGTTCAACATGTACAACTGATTCCCACTGTGCTGTATGAAGCTAAAACTGACACTGTTATAATTCTATAATCTCGTAATACTTCAGTCCTTGGGGTTTAAAAAATCTACAGCTGGATGTGAAAGTTTGCACACCATTAGGACAAAATGAAGAAGACAATTATATTTAATTTAGATCAACAAGGCATTTATTTTTCATTATCAAACGTAAGAGAAATGGTCAAATAGAGTATGTGAAGCTAGTAACAATATAAAAAAAAAAACAAAATATCAGTTCCAACATTTGTATGTCATTTTATGAATGTGACAAACATTCTGTTATAACTCTAATAACTACCTCCAACCTTATTTATATCCTATATGTAGATCCTGTTTGTTGTAAAATCCATAATTTTCTATCTATTTGTTTTGGAATGTTGTCCTGTTGCAGCGTCACATTTACTGGAATTCATATAATACAAGTTATTGTAAAACAAGTTGTAAAACTTAGTTGTTTTTAAAAGTTTTTGTTGTAAAAACAATCAAATAGTCTAAAACAGAAACCACATTTGCTGATGTTAAGTATTAAAGGTATCAAAATAAGCCATTTAGAAGAGTATAGCTCTCATTTTGACATTGCTTCAGTACATCAGTACTCAAAGTTGTCAAACCTTATAATAAATAAATAAATAAATAAATAAATAAACCCTCACTATGCTATGGCCTATGCTTAAAGTAGTCAATTAAACCAAACCATACTTGCCAATGACCTCTTTCAAATCACACCCTGATAGATATAATTCAGTAATTTTTAAAATGTATTTACTTTAAAAAAAGAATATTAGGAGAGTTATTAACGGGAAGGGAACCTTTAGGACAGAACGCAATTATTGTGAAAACAGCCGGCCAGTAGAGGGTGTCAAAAGTTATTTTGGCTTCACTCAGCATATATACAGCTATACATGTACATGCAAACACACACTCACCTTCAGGTCTGAGGGTGATGTTTCCAATGCGGCGGGTCACACTGATGGCTGTAATGCCGTTCCCCTTCCACTGAAATGTGTAACTTAAAGAGAGAACCACATTCACACACAACTGTGTCTCAGCTGCTAAAAAGAGACAGACGAGAAGAAGAGTTAATACAAAGATGAGGAGCAAAGACCAGCAAAGGGGACATGGTGGAGTGGAGATTTTAAATAACTGACCGTGATTAGCAGGACTTGATAAGAAAAGGCTGAGATCTGTGATCACTTCATCCACGACGGCCACTCTGACCACTCCTACACACATGAACACACATGAAGCTTAAGATGTGTTACAGATGCTTCAACTGAAGTTCTGAGACTTTCAAGCAATCCATAAAAAACGATTTTAACACCAAGATGATGTTCGCTAAACAACGACAGGTTAGATTAAGCTTGAATTTTTCTGCCCATCTTTTTTCTGGATTTTTCCCCATTTTCTCTCCAATTCCCACCAACTAGGCTCATTGAAGAGGTAGAAATGGCTACTTTTTAGAGTATTGGTTATCGGTGCTAATCAAGAGAACAGATAATGTGTTTAAAACGAACAGCCTTACATTATGGCTCTTCAATAGCTCACAAAAATGCTAATGTGACTTGGGCAGAATTTGAGCTTGACTCCCCTGACTCAGAACAACGAGAAACTCACCGCCCTGTTCATCTCTCACTGCCACGCTGAGGTCAGCTGGTGCAGCAGGGCACGACTGCAGAGATCTCACACACACAGCCTCAAAGTTCTGCAGGAACGCTACCGGAGCCTTCTCCAAGCACTGCCCCAGCATGGACACCTGCACACAGATGTACACTGAACGTGAGTCTTGCTAAATAATTGGTCAGACAGCAGGTGAATATGAACAATATTCTGTTTAGATCACCTGTGGGATGGTGAAGTACTGGTTGTCTGTGGTGAAGATGGGCGCCCCCTGGCGGTAGGTTGTAGGAGGTACAGGCGCTGCCACCTGCTGAGTCCGGAAAGATGGAGTGGGCTTCGGAGTGCTGGAGGAGCGTTCAGATACACAGAGCAATTCAGCACACATTGCACAGAAATAGTGTAAAACTAATTACAAAGAGAGATTTAAAAAAAAAAAAAAAAAAAAAAAAAAAAAAAAAAAAAAAAAAAAAAAATTCCAAAAAAAAAAAACAAAAAAAAAAGGGGTTGAACAAAAAGGTTGG
>CM075026.1:14358681-14461992 GCA_037576675.1 Pangasius sanitwongsei
GGTAACTGCCCCCCCCCCCCCCCCCAAAACCCCCCCCCACAAAAAAAAAAAAAAAACCAAAAAAAAAAAAAAAAACAAAAACAAATAAAAAAAAAAAAAAAAAAAAAAAAAAAAAAAAAAAAAAGATCATCTACACAATAGTGCCATCATAGAAAAGCCCAAGGAACGGGTTGTTCTCCAAAGGAGAGGTGACGCAGAGAAAAGGGAACCAATCAGGAGCATTTTCAGCCGACTGAGCGGAGCAGACATAGTCAGGAACAGGAGAGATGATTCCTCCAAATGGTCCAGGGAGACATTGACCAGCAAAAAGCCACAACAGCTCTGGGGCACAGTCCTGTAGGAATTACATAAACATGGACAAGCACACATTATGCTCACAGGTGACAACACGTTATCAGTATCTTGATAAATTTACAATATCCTTTTCTGACCATTATCTTCGTTACTGTTACTGTTACAAATCAGACCACAGGGATGCACAATTAATCCAATTTTTACCACGATTTTGGCTTTCTTACTTAAACATAATCAAATGCAGTATTGGTTATTGGGCAGCTCTAAGTGACTAAATGACGATGAAATGATTGTTAAAATCATAACACTGAGTTAAAAAAAATATTGAATGCATAGTTTGGCAAAAATGTTAACAAATGCATTGCCATAAATCATAAATCCCAAACTAATACCTTATATCTTTTTACTACCTTATAAGATTATAAAATTATAAAAATTATAAAAGATTATAAAATTATAAAAATTTAAAAGGGCAATCAAAAAAATGAATTAAATACAAATTCTTTACAAACTGCATGCCTGATTAAAAGTCTAGTATTTTGATATTATATTTCTGCCATACAGCTGTACCATTAATCCAAGAAAGTTTATACTGTACAGCAAAAATGAATTAATTAGAAACAAAAAGGACTTAAAATTGCTTACAAGCTCCAGAGCTGACTGGCAAATTATCTCAAAGTTTATACCAGCCACTCTGATTTACTACTATAAAGTAGTTCAACACCTGGATCATTCAAAGAAATGTAAATTAACTTAATAATTATTAAAAGACAGAAAACGGCATCATAAAATTAAACACTAAAACTGCACCAGACATGATATAAATACTTGGCGCATTAAAGTGTTTTCATGCCCAACGCCAGTCCCAGAGGGTCAGAGCTTCCACATTACAGTATTACAACTAAAAATCTAATTTGGACATTTTCATGTACCTGGTCACAGCAGCATCGCACATCACACACTTTTGCTGTCAAGTCACACGGACACCGACCAAGGGGCTGGAACACTTGATTAGGAATCACGGTTTTATTCTCTACAAGAACAGGAGGAGTAAATGCACATCAGTAGCAGTTCAGGAGGAGTAAATGCACATCAGTAGCAGTTCAGGAGGAGTAAATGCACATCAGTAGCAGTTCAGGAGGAGTAAATACACATCAGTAGCAGTTCAGGAGGAGTAAATACACATCAGTAGCAGTTCAGGAGGAGTAAATACACATCAGTAGCAGTTCAGGAGGAGTAAATGCACATCAGTAGCAGTTCAGGAGGAATAAATACACATCAGTAGCAGTTCACACTGCTATAGTTATGATCATGCAATGCAGAAAACATAACAGTCCAGAAGAGTTCACTGACCCGACACAGGGCCAGCGGGAAGCAGCTGGGCGTAGATCTGAGCCTGTATGATGAGAGTAGCCTGGGTAACGTTGCCCAGACATGCACACACCCTGACAGTCTCTCTCACACACAGCGGCTGGACACAGCAGTCTGTCTCATTCGCACCGGTACACAGCTGTAGGCTCTGGTTCAGACTCACACGCACCAGGAGGCTGCTCTGTTACAGGAGAAGACACGCTGCTGGTTAATGGAGACACTGTGCCCCACAAGACTGGGATTTGTTTACAAAGCTGTAAGGATGAAAGATCTATATCAACTGCACTAAATTGGGTGGAAAATTTCAGAGGCTAGACAGATTGAATGTGTCTTAGTGTAAGAATATTTGGCATGTTTCATCCTTTAGACGTAGATCACATGGGGATTTTGGACCCAAAATGTACAAATAGGGATTAGTATTCCAGACTGATCTGGTTTTCTGGTGCAACTACAGAGCAACTCCTAGTATATGGGAAATTATGCCAATGTTTTAGCCAAGGTCATTTATTCATAAGTTAGGTTCAAAGTTGCAGTTTCTGACCATCTTAGTGCTTTGACCCTTTGATTTGCATCGTTTTCACCCAACCGAGTGCAAAAATTAGTACACCCTTACTTCAAAATTTTACTCAATTTTTCTCTATGGCCTTTTTTTTTTTTTTTTTTTTTTTTAGGTCTCCTGCAAAAATAAAATAAAAACGATCATATTGATTGGAAAAATAAAACTAGCAAATCACAGAACTGCAAATCAAGTCTCAAGTCAGTGACAATAATGTCCAAGTCACAGGTATTTCTGATTTCATCAAGTCCTAGGACATGAATAAATAAAATCAGTGGGTCAGTACTCAGAAGAAGCTCATTTGGAAGTAATATCCTAACCTGGTGTAGCTTCTGCATCATTCAAGAAGCTTCATAAACAGCAAATACGCACCTTTCCCATCGGCTCTTGTGACACAGTCCATTGACTGAGACTGGACGGCACGCAGGAGGCCGGAGGGAGGCGTCCTATCAGACAGAAAGAGCAAAATATATATATAGATGTTGTACTATGGCTGGAGTCTTGTTTATGGTTTGTAATAAAATAAAACGTTTGTAGGGATCACAATTCTGAATCATACCTGTAGTATTGGAGGGTGAGACGCTGCTGATGGTCAGAGACACGTCACTCACGTTTCCAACCAGGAAGGCAGACGCTCTTGGACCAGATGCAACAAGGACTGAAGGCAGAAATGCTGAAAATGATAAAGAAAGCAACATATTAGATGTGAGCATGACAGTGGATTTCCAGGAGCGTTCCCTCATTCAAATTTTTTCGCTAGTTAGATATTTCCTCCTTGTTTACTAGGTATAAACTGGATTCAGATGACCAAAAAACAATTCAAACTATTTCAGTTATACTTCCACTTTTTCAGGCGTACGTTTTATTCAGTTTGGTGATTGTTCTAATGTTAGTGATGGAGAGAGGGACAGCGTACTCCCTCTCTCCCCTCTCAATCACAGGGACACTAATCATGTCTGTGAGCTCATGTATACAGAAGAGGGTGGATAGCGCTTTCCTCTGAGTGTGTTGCACTGCCCTATGATGCAGTGTGTTCAAATTGGGGAGAAAAAGGGGTTTAAAAAAAAAAAAAAAAAAAAAAAAACATGGGAATGCAAACTTTTGCACTCATGTTGGATGGGTTTATTATTGACCTTAACCTAAGGGTAATATTAGCACACTATTAACTGGTACTTAAAAATGATAGCATTCTATCTTTGTAATAAAATTATTTCTATCTTTATAATAAAAATTCACTTGCATGACCTGCAGAGATTCAGATGACCAAAAAAACAATTCAAACTATTTCAGTTATACTTCCACTTTACGTTTTATTCAGTCTGGTGATTATTATAATGTTAGTGATGGAGATGGTCCAGAAAGTTCTTTTCAGTCTTTTTTTTCTGTGTAGAAAACCAACACCCCAGCTCCTAATACCCCAACTATATCATTATTGTATTACTTTATATTATACAACAGTTAGTTCAGGTCCAATAATTTGATTGGATAAGCGGCACTCCAAGAGTGCTGATATTTAGTATAACCCCACTGTTGTTGGTTTCACTGTTTCTCTCACTCCACTTGTCTGTGTTCACTACATAGAATTCCAATTCTTGCAATAATTCATTACACTGAAACCGTTATTGCACTTATTACGGGCTCTCAGTCAGTTTCAGTTTGTGCGCTGGCATGACAACACGCAACTCTCTATCCAACCGTTGCTTCATTGGGAACTATTACTGCTGACGAAGCAAAAATAAACTATATAAACTAAATAAAATATTTGTTCATTTTGTGTCTGCAATGTCAGTCACTGGAAATGAATTTCCTGTTTATGGAACTACTGTATAAAAGCAATATCACACTCATATTCAACTGTGATTACCAGTGACCAAATCACAGCCGTGCTAACATTCAATACAACAGCACTTTCGCTCGTGTGATATGGCTTAATCAATAACTTGTAATAAACAGTATTATTATTATTATTATTATTATTATTATTAACAGGACTGCATGGGTATATTTGCTGCCTCACAGCTACGATGTCCTCAGTTCAATCTTAAGCTTGGGTTACTGTCTGTGTAGTGTTACTCATGTTCTCCCTGTTTCTGCATGGGTTTCATCCTTGTTCTCCATTTTCCTCCAACCTCCCAAAAACATGCTTGTCGGCGGACTGGCTACTCTAAACTGCTTCGAGGTGTGAATGAGTGAATGTGTGCATGATGACTTGTGATGGACTGACGTCCCATTCAGGGTGTATTCCCACCTCACGACCAGTGCTCTGCCTCTGGATCCACCCTGACCCTGACCAGGATAAAGCACTAACTGAAGATGAATGAATGGACGAACAAATGAATGAATGAGAGGTTCGGTAAGATGTAATGAGGTTTGATATGTAGTTGGATTTTTGTCACCCAGCACACAGTCTGTTTATCAAACTGCCATCAGGCAGGCGATACCGGAGCAATCAGTCCAGAACCAGCAGGCTGAAAAACAGCTTCTACCTGCAGGCTATCAGAACCCTTAATAAACTGTAAAAAATGTCTCTAAGATTGCACTATTATCCCCCTTCATATCATATCAAAGTCTACAAAAACATCATGTCTTTTTTTGAATCTTGCATACTTTGCACAACTACATTCACTACCTCAGAGCAATATCTCCACCTCATCCTTGCACCTACGCACCTTTACCTTTACTTTTTATTATCATATTATATTGTGAATCTGTTATATCTCTTAAATCTATGTCTTGATTGCCCCTTTATTATTTATTTCTGTTGTTACTATTGTACTGCTGTAGACTGCCTAAGCCTCACAAAAAGCATTTCAGTGTACATTGTCACTGACACTTGTATATTTGACAAATAAACTTGAAACTTGAAATGCTGTTGGCTTAGTTTTTGAGGCTTAGCCTGTTTATCATGATGTAACTCAGCGAGCTTGAGGCATCTGCCACTTTCTTTTTTAGCTAACATGATGTTACTTTAGTTTCTAATCAGCATGTTTTAATGACATTTTTTCATGAAGCTTTTAACCTTTCGTCTGACTCGGAAGAAGTCACCGAGCCTTTTCCGTTACAGTTCCAAGATTACAGAACAATTTACTCTTTTTCATTAAGTCATCCCCCATATGTAGACATTTTTAAATCCAATTTAAAAACATATTTATTTCCCCAGGCATTTGAAGGTCAGTTACATCTGTAGTATTGAGTCTTCTGTTTTTGTCCTGTCTTATATCTGTGGTTTTGTCTTTTAATGGTTTACTTCTCTTTTTCTCTTTTGATTTATATTATATTTTTCATTTTCATCTCATTTCATTTCTGTTTCATTTCACTGTTTTCATACAACACTTTGGCAGACACTGATTTTCTTGTCCATGTGCTATATAAATAAAGGTGACTTGACTTATACTATGCCATTTTGTGTAATAATAATAATAATAATAATAATAATAATAATGCTCATTTTTTGTTATATCAGAGTTTTATAAAAATCTCCTGGGATCTCTCATCTGGTATTATCATGTTGAAATCCAGTATGCTAGTACTAAAGTTATTATGTAACAATTTTAGCGTGCAAATCCCTTGTTCTGGACAAGCAGATGGTTTTTTAATGATTATTTCTGTCCCACTGTCCTTGCCTTAAAATTAAGTTCAACCAAATGATCAGCATTGCAGGTATATCACTATAATATAGACATTATTTCTACTGAGTTTTTTGTGAAAATCAGTTGAACAATAGCAGGTTAATGCTTGTAGTTGCATTTATCCATACACATGCATTAAAAAAAAAGTGCATTTATATTCTAAGTACTGTAGGGAGTCATTTGGGATTGAGCCAAATGAGTTAATGCTCAGATAGCAGACTATTCACCTTCAAGTTAATCATAAGATGAAATGCTTTTTTAGATAGATAGATAGATAGATAGATATTAATTAGTACACATAGGATTTGAGGATCTTATACTACTCTTTAAGTTTATAGCTGGCTCCATCCCAAATGGCTGCCTATAGCACACATGATGCACTGTATAGTCTTTACAGTTCATGCTTGTGTAGTGCACTTAAACACAGAGAGTAGGCCATTTGAAACACAGCCCAAAGCTTTCACCGTTCCCTGGCAACGAGACACATTTGTCACCCACTTCATTAATATAACTAATCTGACCTTCATAATAATAATAATAATAATAACAATAATAATGATAATAATAAATGAAACGCAGCTTACCGACATCACATCTAGCATCTTCTTTTACAAGTAAAACAAACAGGATTAACGTCTGAGACAGAAAATTCAAACACACTCCTATCCGTGTTTTCAGCATCGTTTAGTAAGGAGTTTGGAGATTTATGTTCTTCTTTGAAAATTTGAACAGCAGCGAGACAAACAGCGTCGCTGTATCAGCGCCACCTGGTGTCCTGGAGGATGAGTGCAATTCCATTTCTGCAGCTCTGCTCACTCACTTTTATTCAAGTTTATTCACATTTTCATTATTCATTATCTATTAATTCATTATTCTTTGTATGTTAATATTATTATATAATAGTTATTCATTATATATGAATCATTACATATAAGGCAGTGGTGGTGCAACACTTAAGGCTCTGGGTTACTGATCAGAAGGTCAGGGGTTCAGGCCCCAGTGCTACCAAGTCCCCACTGTTGGGCCCTTGAGAAAGGCCCTTAACCCTTAACAGGGGTGTGGTATCCTGGCTGACCCTGCATTCTGGCCCCAGCTTCATAACAAGCTGGAATATGTGGAAAAATAATTTCACTGTAAAGTATATGTCACAAATAAAGGCTTCCTCTTCTATATATTAATTAATATATAGCTAAATTATATTAATAGCGTTTTTAACGTAATATTTCTTTAGCAAAAAATAAGCATACAGTTATGCAAACAATATGTTTGTAACTAATAACATTTATTTTGTGATTATCCATGCGATTTTTTTTTTTTCCATAACAGTTCATGTTCCATACCACAAGGACGCTAATTATTGATTATGATAAAATAAATAAAAATGATCATTTGACAAAGATACATAAACAATCTTTAAACTTAAATAAAATTATTTTGTAGCCCAAAATACACAAGACATGTCATTAACAATGTGTGCTACAAGGCTATAAGGCTCAAGGTAAGCTTTTTGACCAAACTATCTTCTACATCACCACTTTTTCAGACATTAAAATCGAGTTACACAGTAACACAGAAACAACAAAAATGGACATCATTTACTTCTGCGTTAACTTTATTTCATTTAGTTTGTAATAATCTACTGTATAGACAGACAGCTGAGAAATGCCCTAATCTTGTTTTTAATCATTTAAATCATTTATATACTTACAGTCAAAGCAACAGTAACACAGACATGGTCAAGATTTTTGGTGGAAAGAAGATTCCAAGTCATCACAGTTTGTTTGTTTTTTTTTCAAAAAGTATTTTTTAAGTTTATAGGTAGTAAAAAAAAAAAAAAAGGTACAGATGCATTACAATGCAGAGAATAAAAGAAAATAAAAGTGTAGAATTACAACTGAACTTTTTAGCTGCCATGATTTCTAAAACGTCAACTTCCAGCTTTGTTCACCAGACCAAGCAACCTAGGCTCTCTTGCTTTGACAGAAATCATCCTGCAATACCAGAACAGAGAAAGAGAAGAGAATCAGCTGTGAATCTGGTTTGTGGTCTGTGGTTTTAAGTGTAGTGGTTTCTCAATGAACGTAGTTGAGTCAAATTAGTACCAACGCTCTTAAACCCAAGATGTAATTCAATTCAACGATGAGGCAAATGAATCATTGCACTGAGCTCATGATAATGTGTGTTCTTATTGACCTGGATTTTATAAACTAACAATTAATATATTTATTCCTCTAGAATGAAACAAATACAAACTTTAACTTTACCTACAAACAATAAAAGAAATAAAAATGATTCATGACTATGATATGCAAAAGCTACAATCTCATATACTGCTATCAAGTCAAATGCACTTATATACCTTGTTTTTCTTCACTGGCCTGCTGTCCACTACATGCATCAGGTCTTTGACCCAGGTGGCTTCAGGGGGAGCGCAAAGATCCCGGCCTTTTTGAGTACGGAAGCTGAAAGTACAAATAAACATAATCACCATTTACTGCTACTTCCATGACTGGAATGACAGAAGCACTCAAATTTAAAAATGCATTCTTCATAAAGTACAGTAATATCCATTCTCATTAAAGGTATAGTCAGTGATTTTGGAAAACTCAAAATTCAAACAAATACAGCACCTCCTTCATTGCTACTTGCAAAACATGTGCCTAGACTAAACACCTAAATGATTATGCAAGTGGCAGAGCTTTCTGAATTGAGATGAGTCCTTGTCCTAACTGGTTGCGCATTTATTGTCAGCTCATTTGTTTTCCTTCCATTTATAGCCTGTTGCACCAAAGAGCATGGAGTTCCTCCAATCAAACAGAGTTTAATGAGCATTTTTATAATATTAAAAAAGGTGTACTGACTTAAGAGTCACTGAGCGAAACTTTAAATGTCAACGTGCCTGTGATACTCACACAACAGCATTGATGACGCAGCCATTGACTTTGTGCTGCTCACGGTAGCAGGCGACAAAGCGTTTCGGGATCTGATGATGGCTAACCTTCAAACAGCAGTCCAATGCTTGTTCTCCAAGAGACACTAAATGACAGAGAGGAACATGCAGAGATTAGGAAGATTTGTCTGAATGAAGCAAAAGCATTGTCCAGGATGCTGATTAATTTGATTATACTAGAATTTGATTATTCTAGCAAAATTGCCATGAACATTATGCATATTACAGTCTAGGTTTGCATTACAGTCAAAACACACACACACAAACACACACACACTTGATTCATCTAAAAACCAGATACTACAGGAGAATAGATAATAAAAACTAACCATCCATGTTGATGCTCATGATGATTGCAGTGATCCCCACACCCACACACAGACTGAAGAAGCCACAGCGAGCCATTGCGGTCACAGTGTGAGTTACACAGGCCCTCTTTCTGCACTGATATCAGATGCTACTGCTGCTCTTAAGGATGTTAAAGGATGTCTCCTCCTCTTTCTGTTGCATTTCTGCTTCACTCATTTTATAGCAAAGTTTTAACTTTCATTTTAAGGAACAGTCCCTCCCTTCAGTGTAAGACCATGCCCTGCTTTCAAACATGGGGATTCCCAGGCCGTCGTTGAGCAAAGGTCAAGTGTTTGAGTGAATGTTTGTTCTTGGCTGCCTTTTAAAGAATAGAATACATGCAAACACTAAACATTCATCTTTGGTGTTGTATAATTTATTTCCTCTCTCTCTCTCACTCACTCACTCACTCTCTCACTCTCTCTCTCTCTCTCTCTCTCTCTCCTAATGGTTAGGGAGTCGGACTTGTAACCCGAAGGTGAACCTGAAGGTCATGGGTTCAAGTCTCAGGTCCAGCAGGGATTGAGGTGAGACCCTTGAGCAAGGCACCGAACCCCCAACTGCTCCCCGGGTGCCGCAGCAAAAAAAAAAAAGGCTACCTACTGCTCCAGGTGTGTGTTCACAGTGTGTGTGTGTGTGCACTTGGATGGGTTAAATGCAGAGCACAAATTCCGAGTATGGGTCACCATACTTGGCCACACGTCACTTCACTTCTTCAGTAAATGCTATATCTCTGAGCCTATCCCAGAAACACATGAGGCAAGAATACATACTAGATTGGAGCCTGCACCTTTAGAGCACTCAATCATCCACCTGACATGTTTTTGGAGGAAACCAGAGAACCCAGAGGAAACCCACGGATACCCATTTGTCATTATTGTTCTCAAAATTTTAAAATCCATTATCATTCATTTTTTGGTCTGTCCTCACAACTAAATTCTTATGTGACTATAAACCGTATGAGCGAGTAATAACGAAGGTGTGATTATAGAGCTAAATAAGCGTACTGCTATGAGGTAACAGCTCTACCTGCGGCTCCTCAGTGGCCATGCGGCACATCTCTTCCGGGTCCAACTCCACAGGGTCGTAACCCAGCTTGGCCTTCGCTGCTGCTTTCAGGTTGTGGCTTCCGACAGGCAGGTAACTGTCTCTCTTTACCCACCTGAGACAATCAGATATAGCAAGACGTCAACTGCAGTGTGAAGAGACAACAGTGTAGGCAAAGATAACAGAGATTTCTCCAGAACATTAAGAATATCATGAAGTAAGAAACAACACAGGACACTGTGCGGTTATAAGAAATAATCCACGCCAGGGTGGTGTGATATGGAATGACATGAAGAGGATTATACTTATATAAATACAGGGTATGGAGCGTGCTATTCCGCTTATATCACAGCGGATTTCCAATTATTACATTTACATTTGTTAAATTTATTAATGAACAACATGCTGCACATTTTAATGGGTTAGAGTTAGATTTAATGTTGTGGAATGTCCAAGTTAGTTCCTGTTCTCAGTTACGTTATAGCAATAGCTAGTAGTTCCCTCACCCACATCTCCATTTCTCTCTCTCTCTCTCTCTCTCTCTCTCTCTCTCTCTCTCTGTCTTTCTCTCAAGAAACACAGCTTGTCATGTTTCTGACAAACCGGAAACCGCAAACCTCTCTGCCCTAAAGACTTTTGCATTCTGGGAAACTTTGCAAAGCACCATGAGTGTTACAAAGTGCTGGCACCCGAGACTCCTTCCATAAATGTCAAATAAATGTCTCTGAACCAAAAACTTCACCACATCAACGATTACACCGTATGTTTTTCTTTGTTAAACAACACATTTAAAAAAAAAAAATCTGCTTATCATTAGTCTTAGATTATGTGGAGCGTCTGGTTTCCCTGTGAACGATCTGTTACTAAAGAAACAGTAACATAGTAGAACGGGTGCATTAACATGAACCTGTGGTTCGTGTTACAGCCAGAACTACCGGATAAGCCGTGCTGCTAGACAAAAATAACGCAACCCTTCTGAATAATCAGATTCGAGAAAACAGTCGATAAATGTGATAAAGCAAAGTTCATTCAGCAGTAACCGTCTCTCGGGCTCCTACCTGAGGCAGTCCATGTGAATAGACTGGCTGGCCTTGTACTCGCCCTGGCTGTCCTTCTGAAAACCGATCTCCTGATACATGTTGAGGTTGTGGTGAGCTGCACGCGTCTCTATGAACGGCCTGACGGGAAACGACATGTTTCACGTTAAGAGTGGACACAAGTTTAGGGTAGGTTCACGAGGACATTTTGGAATCGGTCAAATATTTTCACCTTGCTATTGATTTCGGTACGAATGTGTGAAAACGGTTCGAAGGAGGTTCAGTCAGACTTCTGTTAGGACCATGTGCCAAATTACTAACTGTAGATTTAAAAACCTTTGACAAAACACTCTGATGTAAGCATGCACAAGCCAATCAGAGACAGGATGAGGTGAGGCACATGTGTTTCCTGGTCATGTGATGTAGGTGTGAGGAAAAAAAAAAAAATTCACAAACAGACCTACAACAGTGCATTTTTGTGATTAATACCAGAATGTCCTCGTGAACTTGTGATTTATTTACCAAAAAAAGTTGCGATTTTGATGATCAAAACAATTTTTCCTTCGGGGCTCACCAGTCGAAGAAGTCCCCGTTATAGGTGACAAAAATGTTGGGTTTGGTCTCATGGATGTGCTCGAACCATCTCTGAATAAGAGCAGCCTGCGAGCCGACAATTGAAATCGCGTTAATAAAAATCTACTGAACGGCAGACAGAAACAGAGAAGGCTCTATTGTTAGTGATGTAGCTGTAACAGAACGCCGGGGCTGTCTCACTCGCCTCGTCAGGTTCATTAAACACAGTGAAAGGGCCCTCGTACTCCGGCTTAGGGGTGAACTCAAAATCCTCAATGTCCTCAGAGACGATCTCTCTGTTGGTGATGAGGAAACCCTGAGCATGGACAGAGAGAGTGAGTGGGACACACTACACCAACACACCAACAACGCTCGAAAACAAGTTCACGTCACACTCCAATGTGTTTATGTCAGCGACTTCACTGACCTGCCCATCAATCATGTATGAGATCATCATGATCTGGTCAGTTTCTGCATCGGGGAACTTCAGAGGGAGTTTGGTGGTCTCGATATCAAACGCCAAGACGACAGGATCCTGTAAACACGCAAAGGAGGCACAGTGAAATATAGCTTTATACACGTCCTGGGGGAATGACGAAGTTTAAAAAAAATAAATAAATAAAAAAGCAAAATTTCTCTAGAAAAGTTAAACAATTCTGTCACACTGAATTCACTGATCTACTCATACTGTCATACTGATACGTACTGGTCTTTCCACAAGGTCATCCCGACGCACGATCTCCGGAGGATAAGCACTTCCTCTGTACCGCACGTTGTACCAGTGAGCCTGGAATCAAGCAGGAGTGGACAGCGTTAACATCTGTACAGCTAAAGATGCTGAAGACGAACGTTTGTTATAAAGCGTGTTTGTTATACCACAGCACTCTTGAATTCCCGAATCTGATTGGTCAGAGGGTGTTTGAATAGTTTTCTATAACGGCAACGCCGGACGCAATTCAAAGCACATCACACGTCTACGTACACTAATGCGCTTGTTCTAATCCGTTATCGTTTCTATAGTAACGGCTCGTCCGCAGGGACATACAGGACAGATGCTCCAAACAGACACATTTTAAAAAGCGTGTAATCATTGATATGAGGTTTTCTGTAAGGAGACATTTATATTTAGCGTTTATGGAAGGAGTCTCCAGTGTCAGTCCTTAGAAACTTCAAGTTTTAGTACTTTCCAGTTTCTCTGCAAGCTTCTCTATGAGAAGTTGTATGTTTTTTTCCTGTGTGTGTGTCTTAAAAACACACAAATTGTGAGGCTGGAGAGGGAACTGTTTATAGCTGCCATAATGCAAGTGATAACACGAACGAACTTGTTTCACAGTCGTTTCACAACGTTCAACCACAATGTAATTGCAAATTAATAAAATGATATAACAGTAGTATAGTAGAATTTAATAATAAATAAAAATATTATACAAAACTAAAGATAACATAATAATAATAATAATAATAATAATAATAAAAGAAACACTGTTATGTGCTGTTTTAAGAACAAATCAACTTCACGGTGGTAACTTGTTGATTATTTTCCTATAACAGCATGACCCCCAAGTGGTTTACTTCTTACTTACAACCCAGATGTTTTTTTTGTTTGCTTGTTTCTTAAGAACGACAGACTGTTGTTTTGGTGTGATGTGTCAGGAGAGGCAAAGACATTTTTCAATCCAGTGACTCTCGTTCTGAAAATCTCAGAGTTGTCACCGCGTACAAAAAGTTTGCTTCCCAACCTGATTGATAAAATGGAGTACACAGAAGTGGATGGCCAAATAAGATTACAGCAAGCGGGACTCTAACAGTCAGGGCTGGCTAAATGTAAACTGTACATCACAGCGTGTGGGCGGAGCCTCTGACGCTGAGGTTACGGTAAGAAAAGTCAGAAAATCACCTACCACATGGATCTTGAGGTCGATGGACAGTCTAACATGGTAAGGCACGTCGTACTCCCTCATGTCCACAATGTTGTCCAGCTGGTCGGCCATTTTCTTAGACGTGCCATCTTCGTCAGCCGTCATCACGCTTCCACCTACAAATGCGCTACACACCCACACCCACACACACACACACAGACAGACGCGAAACACGAGAACCAAGCAATTACCTTATAATCACTATAAATATTATCTGATCAACATAAAGAACACACGAGTTCCCACCGGTTTCATTATTATTGTATGTCACTGCAACACAAATGCCTAAGATGGTGATACAATAATATAATATCAATGTCATGATAAATTATATCACAATACATGCCGTAATTCACAATATAAAAACATTGCAGATATTGTGATTTTTTTTTTTTTTTTTTAATTTTATGTCTTAAGAATGGAAAATTCCGAAAGGAAGCAGCTGACAGTGATGTTGAAATTTTGCAACTAAATCTTACACTTTTAATTTTTCACTCATTTTTAGTGCTAAATTATTTATTTTGCAGACAGAAAAATCACATAAAACCAATTAAATAAACCATATTGTGATTTATATTGTATATTAGAGCAATGTCTAAGTATCATGACATAATATTTTAGTCTATTCCGATTTTTATTGTAATTTAAATATCGCATCAGCGTGGCTGTATGGATCTTGGAAATAGTCGTGAACGCAATTTTGCGGCCTTATAATATTGCAGATTAACCGAAATAATGAATCGTAAAGAGTCAGCTGCTGAAAAGGAATTGCGCAGGAGCACATGTCTGGATCTGCAGCACCTGGAGAGCATGCTAGTGTAGGCATCGTTGGATTTCTCCCTCTCTCTGTTCTTCTTCACAGCAGGCGTGATCTCCCGCTTCACCTTGACGAGGTCGTCCACAGTGTTAAAGGACAGTTTAATGTAGTTCCTCTTCAGTCCCACCAGGTGGTTATTCTGAAAACAAAAAAAAGAAAAGAAAAGAAAAAAAAAATCCATATACATGATGCAAATACACAGCATATAAACACACATCTTAAACCAACACACACTTTCACTTGGTATGAAAAACAAAATCCTACATTCATACTGCAAATAAATTAGTAAATAAAGAGAAAAAGAAAAAAAGAAAGACATACACATAGAAAGAAAATATTTAAAAAGAATGAAAGAAAAAGAAAGTCTATAAAAATAGAAAAATAACATCAGAAATTATATGAAAGAAGGAAAGAAAACATGTAAAAAGATGAAATTAAAGCAATGAAAGAAAGAACAAAAGAGTGAAGAAACAAAAGAGCAAACAGATAAAATAATGAACACGTGAAAAAAAAACATGAAAGAAAAGGGAAAAAAGAAAGAACAAAGGAAAGAAAGAATGAAAGAAGGAAGAAAAGAATGAAAGAGCAAAAGAATGAATGAAAGAAAGAAAGAAAGAAAGAAAGAAAGAACAAACAAGCAAAAGAAAGTCAGAAAGAAAGACGAACAGAAAGAAGGAAAGAAAAAGTTGGAAAGAAAGATGGAAAGAAAGAGCAGGCGAATGAACGAACGAGGGAAGAAGTCTCCTCACCAGGTCGAGATCCTCCTTGGGGACGGTCTCTAACTTTGTGATCTTTCCTTGGAACTTTTTTGATAAAAAGGAGACGACTTCTCTCTCACAGTTCTGAAAAGAAAATCAGGACGTCACCTCTCTCTCTCTCTCTCTCGCAATCACACTCACAATCCGTACATTTATCATCTCTCACTCCCTCTCTCTCTCTCTCTCTCTCACACACACACACACCACACACACACACTCTGTATGTTTAGCATAACCGGCTTTACCTTTTTAGTCGCTATGTAGAAGTACGGCTTATACGGCAGCGCGACCTGTTTGAGGAAAACACACACACACACACACACACACACTGTTACAGGCTGTAGGTGAGAGATGAAACCCATCAGTAGTGGTGTGTTCTTACCTTAAACCTGCTGCCGTCCTCCTGAATGAAATAATAATCCACTGCGCTGATCATCCGCTTATCATCATCCAGAATCTCCGTCTGGAAAAAGAGCGACAGATCACATGATCACAGGAAACACCTCGTCTGGAGAACATCACCAGGGTCCCTTCACACGCATTAGCTGCTCTTTAGACGTGTTCAATTAAGATATACACACACACACATATACACATATACATATATATACACACACATACATATACATATATACATATATATATATATATATACACACACATATATACATATACATATACATATATATATATAAATAAAACAAATGAAACAAAAAAGAAAAAAGAACACTTAAAAAAAAGAACACGCAAAGGATGAAAGAATGAACAAGCAAATGAAAGAAAGAAAGAAGAGAACGAGTAAGAAAACGACTAATGAAAGCAATAAAGCAAAAAAAGACGTAAAAAGAAAAGAACACAAAGATGAAATGAAATGAACAAAAGAAAGAAGAACAAAAGAATGAACAAACAAATGTAGTAAGAACAAGACAAAGAAAGAAAGAATATGTTAAAGAAAGACAAAGGGAAAAAAAAGAACATGTACAGAAGAAAACAGTTTTTTAGCGCATTAAAAAGATTAAATGAAATGAATGAAAGAAAAAGATAATGAAAGAACAAACAAACAAAAGAAAGAAAGGAAGAAAGAAAGAAAGAACATGTAATGAAAGCATGAACAAAAGAATGAATGAATGAAAGGACAAACAACCAAAAGAATGAACAAGTGTAAGACAAAGAAAGACAAGTGAAAGACAAAGAAAAAAAAAAAAAAAAAGAACATGCACAGAAGAAAAGAACACATTAAAAAGATTAAATAAAATGAAAGAAAGAACAAAAGACCAAGTTAATGAAGGAATGAACTAACAAAAGAAAGAAAGAAAGAAACCTGTAAAGAAAGAAAAGAACAAGTAACAAAGATAAAACAAAACGAATGAAAGAGCGAACAAAAGAACGAACAACCAAAAGAACAAACAATTGAAAGAATGGAAAGAAAAAGACAAACATAAGAAAGAAAGCAAGAAAGAAAGCAAGAAGTGAAGGTATCACGGGTAAGGTCTGATCTGGAGAACATGGCGCCGTTCCCACTCCGGGTCACGGTGATGACGTGGCGTATGAAACACACGTCAGTGCACTGCACCCTCGGCGTGGGAGGCGTCACGTCGGCACTCTGCGGACGTGGAAACACGACACGTTTCCTCACCGGATGCATGTTGATCAACCAGCCGGTTTTTTCTCCCGGCTCCTTCATGCGCTCAAAGCCGTAGCGGCCGTCCATTTCATCTGTGAACTGACTGCGCTCAAGCCGCTTGACGGCGGACAAGCTCGACACGTCATCCCTACGTGCAAAAAAAGAAAAAAAAAAAAGATTTTATTACCAGTTATACAGCAGTTAGGTCTGATCCACTAGTTTAATCAGACACTGTCATACGTTTCACTGTCCGTGTTCACTGCATAAAATTCATATTCTAGCAATAATCCATTACGCAGAAACCATCAATACACCTGTACTGAGCATTTATACAATATTACTACAATATTACTACAATATTAAACCTCTCTGCACAGCAAGTCTTCATTTATTTCCTCTTACACAGACGAAAAAATGCAGTGTTTTGCATTGTTTATGATTCAGAAATAAGAAGGAGTCTTTTCAGTCATTTTTTTTTTTTTGTTCAAAACATTCTGAGAATCAAACTGAATCGAATTGTGAAGCCGGTATCGTGAATGGAACTGAATCGTGTCCAGAGTGTATCGCTCCACCGCTATCAGATCGCAAACGGGTGCTGTCGTACTGAACATCAGCGCGGCTGATCGGCTGTGAGCGCGCTAATCATTACCGAGTGTTACAGCACTCGCTGCCATACTGCTTAGACAACATTTTACAAAATAATAAATGTAAATAATGAAAGGTAACACTTTCAGGAAGTGCTTAGGCGAGAATAATCCAGTGGTGGGAGAATGATTCCGTAATAATAATAATAATAATAATAATAATAATAGGGTAGGTAGCTAGATATGTAGACAGACAGACAGATAGATGGAAGACTTAAAGGGATAGTTCATCCAAAAATGAAAATTCTGTCATCAGCCACTCATGTAACCCATGGAGTTTGAAAGTTTGGGTTACATGGACAGTCAGTGGAGGGACAGAAATCTCCCAGGTTTCATTACAAATATCTTCATCTGGGTTCCGAAGATGAACGAAAGTCTTATGGGTTTGGAACGACATGAGGGTGAGTAACTGATGACAGAATTTTCATTTTTGGGTGAACTATCCCTTTAACATGATGAACTAGTAATAATATTAAATATTTTGCTTTTTATTAAAGTAGACTTGTCACTACTATTATTATTACTACATTTTTGACCTGATAGTTGAGTCTCTTCCAATTATGTTTTAATCATTATTCGTCACTAAAGCCTGCTCCAGATGAAGTAAGGAATAATCACTCGTGGACATGCTGTTATAAGGAAAACAATTAACGCTGGTGAGGTGTTAATTAATAGTTAATTAAGTGAGGTGTTAATAAAGTGGACCAACGCAAACCTGAGCTACAGTCCTGAGTTATTTTCCTATAACAGCATGTCCTGAAGTGTTTAATTCCTCTGACAAGACATATCAGTTTACCATCAATCACATGCTAATTAAAGAACGACACGTCGTACTTTTTATCCGTTTATAGTTACATCCATTCCAGGTAACTGTACATAAGCATCAAAAGTAGAGTGATGGATGCTTTCTTTTGTAGCTGTCTTTACATACTGAGTTTATAAACTCTATAACCAGGTGACAGTGTTTGATGAATAAAGGAGGTAAAAGTAATAAGGTTGTTATGTAAATAAGGTTGTTTTGTTAGTGAGTAAATGTTTTTAAGCTCTGTAACTCACTGCTGCTTGTCTTGATCTGCTCCTCCGCCCCGGTCTGCTTTATATCTCCCACTGTTTTGTAAAACCATTGCAGATTTCTTCCAGCCAGTTATTTCCGCAGGATGTTATTGCTAATGATGTTTTTTTTTTTTTATCCAATAATAACTACAGACTTCCAGCTAACCTCCGTTATTCCTAGCTTAGCTACCCAGTGCACTGTCTATGCGTTTATACAGTATTTACTTTCCTTGTATTACTTTCCTTATTCTAACCTGAACCCATATACGTAACTCGGGCAAGCTGTTTATTTTATCATCTAACATTAATATACGGCTAAGTTTCTGTTTTTAATCATCGCTGCCTCTAACATGCAGACAGAATTTGGCGCGTTCTGCAAGCACCTCCTCAACTTCCGGCTGTATAACCCCGCCCACTTTGTATGACAACCAATCCAAACCGAGAATTGACAATAAGCTCCCGCCTTCCGATGATATTTGACCAATCGGAAGCTTGAATGGACATTTTAGGCATTTTCATTTTGCAACAAAATACAAATACTGAATATTTATTGCTTAAAAATGGTCTAATTGTCGTATTTTAACCCTAAAAAATATTTTTAAAAAGAGTACTTAGCAAAAACAAAATAAAAAAAATACACAACGCCGCGGACCAATCACAAACGTCGAAGGTCACGTCGGTGTTTGCTTCCACCCGTTTTCCGTCCAACTCACAAACCAATCCGAAATTTGTGTAGTGGGCGGAGCCTGTCGGATTACAGGTGGGAAAACATAACTCCGCCCTTAGTAAAGGAAGTAGCTAGCTAGCTAGCTAGATATCAGACTAGAAGTTTTGTTGTTGTTTTTTGGAATAGAATTAAATAGCAGTATCGCATTTAACGTATTGACTCTAAACATTTTTTGTCGCTTTGTTAGTATTTTAGACGTGTCAGATATTAAAGGACGCGAATTAAGGATGTGTTTATGTTAGCTACCTGCAAAGGTGTTGAAGGGTTAGCTAGTCAGCAGTATGGCATGATGGCAGCTGGTATTCGCCATGACACAGTAAAAATGCCAAGTTCAGATTTATAATCCTGCTGAGGATTATAGAGAGGAGTGTTGAAGCTCCAGGCTGAAGGTAGTTAGTAGAAGCCAGTTAGTTTAGCGAGCTGGGCTGAGTTGGCAGGTTTGGGGGTTAGTGTTTGTGTTCAGACTGGATGTCATGGTTTATTCCTGGAGCCATGTCCTGTAAATCTAAAGTAGCTCCCAGTGTGGATTTCGACCACAGCTGCTCGGACAGTGTGGAGTATCTGACCCTTAACTTCGGGCCCTTTGAGACAGTCCATCGCTGGAGGAGACTTCCGCCCTGTGATGAGTTTGTGGGCGCGAGGTAAAGAGCTGTAGAGCCATGCTGTACTACATTGTCTTGCATTGTCCTTTCTGTATGTTTGACTCTTTTTTTTTAATTCCCTCCTCTTCCAGACGCAGCAAACACACAGTTGTAGCCTACAGGGATGCCATCTATGTGTTTGGAGGGGATAATGGGTGAGAAGAAATTACACACATGATACCACCAAAAGTATGTGCACTCCTGACCATCATGTGACCCATATGTCCTTTCTGAGCATCCCATTCCAGATTTGGTCCCGCTTTACACTTATAATAACCTCCATTCTTCTGGGAAGGCTTTCCACTAGCGTTAGTGAGATCAGGCACTGATGTTAGTGAGGAGGTCTGGGGTGCATTCAGTGTTCCAGTTCATCCCAAAGGTGTTCAGTGGGGTTGAGGTCAGGGCTCTGTGCAGGACACTCGAGTTCTTCCACTCTGACCTTGTCTTCATGGAGCTCTCTCTGTGCACAGGAACGTTGTCATGCCGGAACAGGTTTGGGCCTCTTAGTTTTGGTGAAGGGAATCTGTAATGCTACAGCATACAAAGACATTCTGTACAACTCTGTGCTTCAAACCTTGTAGCAGCAGTTTAGGGAAGAGCCACTTCTGGGTGTGATGGTCAGGTGTGCACAAACTTTTTGGCCATATAGTTTGTAGTGGCGTAATAATATTGCATGGCCTAATACCCGAGGTGCTTCTTAAAGTGAAGTCTGTATGTTTTTTAATTGCATTACAGTCATAGGTACGGACATTAAAATGAGGAATAAAACATTTCTGCGTGTGATGTTATAGGGAAATAATCAACAAACAGCACCTTGAGGTTGATTATTTAAAATAACAGCATGTCCTGAAGGGTGGTGCAGCGGGAAGTGCTGCCGCCTAACAGCTCCAGGGTTTGATCCTGAGCTCGGGTTATTGTCTGTGTGGAGTTTCACATGTTCTCCCTGTGTCTGCGTGGGCTTAATCCTGGTTTCCTCCCAACTCCCAAAAACATGGCAGTAGGTGGATTGGCTTTGCTAAATTGCCCCTAGGTATGTGTAAATGAGTGTGTGTGTGTGTGTGTGTGTGTGTGTGGGTGTGGTGCCCTTTGATGGACTGGTGTACTATCCAGCGTGTATTCCCGCCTCACCCCCAGTGACCTCGCAACAGACTCCGTATCCCCCGCGACCCTGACCAGGATGAAACGCTTACTGAAGATGAATGAATAAAAGAATGACACTTCATACTTTTTCTTACCCGGTTACAATTAATGTCGTGGAACGTTCACGAAACAAGTTTGTTCCTGTTAAAGCAGCTATAATCAGTCGTTCCCTCACCAGCATCTTTTTTTTTCCTTCTGTTTTGAAGTAAATAAGGCAAATAAAATTCAGCTTGTCAAGTTACAGAGAAAGTACAAGCTCTTCCATAAACATTCAATTAACATATCCTTATAAGAAAAACTTCATCATATCAAAATTTATAAAAAATGCTTTTATTTTTACAATCCATTTATCATTAGTCTTAGTTTATGTAGAACGACCTGAATTAGCTGTTATTATAGAAACAGTAATGCATTAATGTATGAAGTGTTATAAAGAGGAACGCACCAAACCCACTGTTTTCATTTTCAGCTAAAAGTGTGAGAACTCCTGCAGTACAGGGGCTAATCCAGAACTACGTTTTTCCTATCTCGCTTTTCTTTTACACTTCTAAGCATGATCATATATTAACCACAACAGCATGCACTGATGTGTTAATGAAAGTGTACAAAATCCGTCACAGTGGATTTATAGTAGGTAGCAGATGTGGCCAGATGTGAACGCAAATGGCTGTCAGGACAAACGAGTGTTTAACCGTTCGTATTAGACTTTGGAATGATTAACAATGTAATTTGGGACATGACCAAAGTGTCCTCTGCTTCTCTGTCATTCTCACAGGAAGAACATGCTTAATGACCTGCTGCGCTTTGACGTGAAGGACTGCTCCTGGTGTCGGTGAGAGCTGGCATCTCTTTTCCAAGATTTGTAACAGGGCTGGGTTATATGATGATATCATATTGATACTGTAATAATTTATGTCACAATATGGTTTTTGGAGATTTTAAGGGATTTATATATATATATATATATATATATATATATAATTTTTTTTATTTTTTTTTATTTTAATAAATTTAATTACAAACTGACTGGAAGCAACTGGTTTGATTTTTTTATTTTAATTTTTAATTATTTATACATTTTATTTTTCCTCTTTTCAGTGTTTTTTTTTTCTTTAAGTACATTATTAATATTAATACATTTTAATATATTTTTTAATATATTAATACTTTTGTATTTTTTTTGGGAAAAAAGCCAATTTTAATTTTGGGCACATTGAATACATCACTGAACATTTTCTTTTTCTTTTTAATGCAATACTGTTGTTTTTTTTTTTGTTTTTTTTTTTTTTTTTTTTTTTTTTTTTTTTTTTTGTGTGTCTGGCAGTTTTTGAGCACAGCTAAATATCGTGATGCGTATCGTGTATCTCAGAAATGCTTTCGACAATCATGATGTAATATTTTTGTCATATCGCCCACCTTTAATTTGTAATCCTTGTTAAAGGACTAACTGGTTCAGCTCAAACAGAAATTCATGCCAATTTTCCACTTCGTCTTAATCTGAGACGTGTTTGGTGTTTGATATTCGCATCTTTACTTCTGCACTGAAGCTAGCAGGCTCATGTAGTGAAGAATGAACGGAAGCCTGCCTCGCCTAAAATACTTTCAGATCGTACATATCTGCCATAAACCGTAAATTAAATGTACAAAACAATGCGACGCCATTTTGAACAGCCAGAATGACTTTTTAGTGCAGTTTAGTCAGATTTTAGGTGACTAGGACTTCACTACTTGTTGGGTCCATTAGGCTTGTAGTGCAGAACCAAAGAAGAATATCAGACACCAAGCAGTCAAGAAGAGTATAAAAAGTGTAGAAATTATTATTATTATTATTATTATTGAACCTGATATGATATGCCTTTGGGTACTAAGACTGATGTTTGTCATTGAACAGGGCGTTTACCACCGGGACTCCACCCGCCCCCAGATATCACCACTCCGCTGTAGTGTATGGAAGCAGCATGTTTGTGTTTGGTAGGTATTTTTAATTCTCATTTTCACTTTAACCCTGATACACAGTTGCCCGCCTTCCTTCCTGCTCAAAACACGTACATCCTATTCTAGTGTTCGTACAGCCATACAAACAAATGTATATCAGTGAAAGCACTCCGATGATGATGGACTATACTCCTGTGAACAAGTGTGAAGCGCTAACCTGTCCCATCATGCACCATGGAACAAAGGGGAGGAGCTGACCCACAGAACCAACATGGCTGCTCATGACCTGATAAAAAGCTGCAGCTGTTTATGAAGTGTCCATCTTTAACCTCATTTCACGTCCTTTAAGTAAAAGACAGACCTCCAAAGTGTGAACCCACTCAAAAGTATGCTTTAATCTGCTAATATTCTAGATCCATGGTCCAACGTTATCAAAGTTATTACAGTTATTATTGAGTTCTTATTGTTATTAGTCTGTTTTACTCATCACATCAACCTCAATAACTCAAAAACAAGTAGCCTATAAATAATGTCAGCTTGAATCTAATGACAGTTTTAATAATGGGTTTTAAACTGGGTTCTATGAATGGAAAGGTCAGGAATAAAAAAAACTCTATGGCTCCAACAAACAAACAAATAAATAAATCAACAAAAAAATTATTGTATATATTTAAATAATGAGCCTGATATTTGAAGAGTTGGATTATTAAAAACAATTTATTTCTTTATATATATTTTAAAATTGAGTTTATTTTACAATAAAAGGGTTCCTGGATGCAAAACCTTTGAGAACCCCTGTTCTAGATCGCTGCATAGTATATACATTTAAAAAAAAAAATTAAGTTACAGCACACAATTTGAGACAAATCTATTTTTGAAAATTGCACAGTTGCCTTTTTTGTCCAGCAGGTGGCGCTAGTGCCTGAGTGTAACTCTGCTAAACTGGCTCATGAATTTTTTTATTTTATTTTTTTTTAAATAAAACGTTTTATTTTTATTACAAATTATTTATTTTCGTACTTTTTCCATTCCGATGGAGACATTGTGTTTAAACCCCTCGTTAATTTACACAGAGAATCCCAAAATGGTTTCTTTCTCCCTGTACAATGCGTTATAGGTGACTATATACAGTATCAAATGATCAGTGGTTTAAGATTAACTCATAGTTTTGTTTGTTTTATATTTTATTATCCTTGTAATAGACGTGTGTGTGTGTGTGTGTATTCTAGGTGGCTATACAGGAGATATCTATTCAAACTCCAACCTGAAAAACAAAAACGATCTGTTCGAGTACAAGTTTGCCACGGGCCAGTGGACAGAGTGGAAGGTGGAAGGAAGGTAAAACTTTCTGCATGCAAAAGTTTTTTTTTTTTTGAGCTGTAGAGTTCTGCGCAGCTTCTTAAACTTCTCTCGCCGTTTCAGGTTAGTAGCACGCTCCGCCCACGGGGCCACGGTGTATAACGATAAGCTGTGGATCTTTGCTGGTTATGATGGAAATGCAAGGTACGTTTATGACGTCTAACATTTAAAGACTCTGCTTTATGGAAAAATGACGTCGTCTTTGGCAATATGTTTAATATTCTTTAATATCTCTGTGACAGAGGAGATTAGAGGCACTCATTGCTGAAATGCTTGTGCCGTTGTTGTGGAGGTTATTACAGTGAAAAATCTGATGTTTTCCCCCCTCAGGCTGAATGACATGTGGACTATCGGTCTTCAGGATCGGGAGCAGGCTTGCTGGGAGGAGGTGTGGAAGGCTTTTGAGACTGCGAATTTAGAACAAATCTAAGCAAGATGACGTATTTACCACAGAGAGTGCTTAATCTAATGACACTGAGTAAAATGGAGTGTAAGCCTTTACTACGTTTGATTTGCTCTTCAAGCTATTATAGGGGGTTTGTATGACATAATGGTAATCTGTGCAGATTGAGCAGAGCGGCGAGATTCCCCCGTCCTGCTGTAACTTCCCAGTAGCTGTGTGCCGGGACAAGATGTTCGTCTTCTCTGGCCAGAGTGGAGCCAAAATCACCAACAACCTTTTCCAGTTTGAGTTTAATGGTCACATGTGAGTGCGCTAAAGATGGATCTGTTGCACAAAATGCTGATCAGACGCACTTCATGAACCTGATACGCTTCCTGAATCAGACACATTTCACGAATCAGATATACATCATGAATCTGATGCGCTTCGTTGATCAAATGCGCTTCATAGATCAGATCTGCTTCATTAATCAAATGCGCTTCATAGATCAGATCTGCTTCATTAATCAAATGCGCTTCATAGATCAGATCTGCTTCATTAATCAAATGCGCTTCATAGATCAGATCTGCTTCATTAATCAGATGCGCTTCATAGATCAGATCTGCTTCATTAATCAAATGCGCTTCATAGATCAGATCTGCTTCATTAATCAGATGCGCTTCATAGATCAGATATGCTTCATTAATCAAATGTGCTTCATAGATCAGATATGCTTCATTAATCAGATGCGCTTCATAGATCAGATATGCTTCATTAATCAAATGCGCTTCATGGATCATATGCACTTACTGAATCAGATATACTCATGAATCACGTGCACTTACTGAATCAGGTATACTCATGAATCACGTGCACTTACTGAATCAGGTATACTCATGAATCACGTGCACTTACTGAATCAGGTATGCTCATGAATCAGATACACTCCCGGAATCAGATGCATTTCATAAATCAGAAATGCTTCATTAATCAGATATACTTCCTCTGTATTCTTCTCACAGATGGACCCGTATCCCGACTGAGCATTTACTCAGAGGTTCCCCACCGCCGCCGCAGAGGCGTTATGGCCACACCATGGTAGCGTTCGACCGCCACCTCTATGTGTTTGGCGGCGCGGCGGATAATACCCTGCCCAACGAGCTGCACTGCTACGATGTGGACTCTCAGACCTGGGAGGTGATTCAGCCCAGCGCTGACAGCGAGGTGAATTCATTAACCATCACTTGTAGTGAAGAATTATAAAAGACTGTCAGTCATGAACTTGCATGTCAGCCATATTACATGTGACATCAGTAAATTTGGAAAAGTGGACCAAAACTTTTGTGTCTCACACATTTAGCAAGACTATCAAACATTTAATTCTGTGTTCGTTTACTAATGAGTTTGTGCTTTGATGGATAGTCATTACGGGTTGACTTTCCTGCTCAGTGTCTAATTTCCTGGCAGGAAAAATGCAAACAGAAGGCTAAACTGAAGAAGTTAGCAAGATCCGTTGCACGACAGTGTGCTATACAGCTTTTCTACAGTGCCTTTAAATTCTTGTGTAATTACAGGTCTAGACCAGGTGTTTCCAAACATTTTTACAGCCAGGGACCAATTTAACTTTTAAAAAAAAAAAAAAAAAAAAAAAAGCACCCATGGACCCCCTCAGAGCACAGTTGTTTTCCGAACATAATCCAACTATTCAAATATTAGGCACATTATTTAATTGTGTACAGTAATACTAACCTTAAGTTTATATCAGTCACCTTCCGACACTTTTAACTGTTTATGAAATGTGTAATTTAGGAAATGATTGTTTCCTTCCCTCTAACGTGGCGCGCTTTGTCTCAGATGCCGAGCGGGAGACTGTTCCACGCAGCAGCAGTGATCCATGATGCCATGTACATTTTCGGAGGAACAGTCGACAACAACGTCCGCAGTGGAGAGATGTACAGATTTCAGGTGAGCAGCTTATCCACACGACCCTTTCTTTAGATACTAACGATCCACTATGCCTTTGAGGTAAGGAATAAAACACGACAAGGTCACGCTGTTATAAGAAAATAATGAATGACCGGGTGGTGTGATAACCATTTTCTTCTGACAGCGTGTCCCGAAGTGTTTTACTCCTCTTATACCACAGCAATTTATCAAGGATTGCAATTTTTAATTTATTATTGAACACTTTATATCTGTTTATAGCTCCATTTTTATCCTTTTATAGCTACATTTAACATTGCATGCAAAACAAGGTAGTTCCTGTTATGACTTTTATTCTGTAAGCAGTTGTAAAAACGCACAGCTTTCCATGTTACTCTGTTCTAAAGACTTTCCTGAGGAGGAAAACTAACTGTTACAAGCATTGACACTGGAGACTCCTTCCACAAATGTTAAATAGATGTTTGTTTTTTTTTCCCCTTTTAGATGTTTGTGTTTGTTAAATATGAAATATTTTAATCCATTTCTTATTAGAGCGATCCGTTTATTGTTATTGCTTCTGAGCAATCGGAATTCAACAGCACTGTGGTATAAATTCAGTTAATGATCATTCTTCATTGCCTTGTTGCATTTAACACTTTAAAATGTTCATTAATTCATTTATTTATGTATGCAGTCTTGGCCCTGATTTTTTTTTTTTTCCCCCTTTTTATTTTATCAGTTCTCTTGTTATCCGAAATGCACCCTTCACGAAGACTACGGAAAGCTGTGGGAAAACAGACAGTTCTGCGATGTGGAGTTTATCCTAGGAGAGGTCCGTCTGCATCCCATAATGATCTGTTAACGCTTTACTGCTGAAAAATAGTTCAGATATTTATGAGTATCGTAATGTTGTTGCTGTTCACGTGCGTTCAGAATGTAAATACTTTGTCTCTCTTTCTCACTTGCTGTCTCTAGAGGGAGGAGAGGGTTCTGGGCCATATTGCCATAGTAACAGCACGATGTCAGTGGCTGCGGAAGAAGATTCTTCAGACCAGAGATCGACAGAAACAAGTCAGCCTGAGATTACAGTGCCATTACTCGAGTGGTGCTTATATGAAAAAGTGCTAGATGAGGATATGTGTAGGTCTTTAAAAAGCTTTAGGGTGCTTTCAGATATGCAGTGTTTAGTCCGTTGCCCTGGTGTGTTTGCCTCGTCTGTGCGATTCTTTAGGCAGGTGAGAAAACAGCAATCACACTCGGGCGTGGATGGAAAGAACCGATCCGTGTCCAACTGAGTCAAGTGATCGCTAGCATTTGATTGTCGTGAGAAACTGATTCGACTCTGAATCGACTCTGAATCGACTCTGAATCGACTCTGAGTTCAACTCTGAATCTAGCTGTAGCGCCGCCGAAGTGCATTGTGTTCTATTTTTGTACCGACGAACAAAAAGAAAATAAATGCTGGCTGTAATACAGAAAATATTTTATTTATATATCATTTATTTAAATTTTACTTATATAATTATCTAATCATTTATTTAACACTGGCTGTGTTCTCTGTGCTTTTTCGGTTTCTGTGTGCACTTGGCAAAGCTTTGTTTAACGTTTTCCGTCACCATATTTCTGACCATCAAATGAAAGAGTTTTACGAGAACATTTTCAGCCATACACACCCCTCAAACAGCGTTTGTTTGCTTTTTGGTTCATTTAATTACATGCAGTATGAACCCAAACCCAACCAAATAGCAAACAAGACAGAAGTAACAAATTCACTCAGATACACCACGAAACAGACTGCTCAGTGTGAAAGCACCCTTAAAAATTCTCTTAATTTTTCTCTTTATGAGATTACTAGTCTCAAGTATTACATTTTCTTAAATTTGTATTCAGAGTCTTAGATTTTAGGCTGTTACATCAGTTCTGTATCTGACGTCATTAAATATTTATGCACCTGAATCTGTTTTAAAGTCATTTTAAAACACAAAAAGTGGGTAATGTTTGCTTTAACTGACTGCATATTACGCTGTAAATATATTTCTTGACTTCTATAAAAATGCTATAATGCATTTTATTTTCTTTGCTGTAGAATCAGTGTAAATAGATATTTTCTTATGTGCATGTTATTTTGAAGAGCGTTCTTATATTTGGGGCAAGTTAGGTCTAAAACTACATTTCAAAGTGTTAAATAAAAATAGATTTTATTCAGCAGACACCCTGAACTAGACACATTTCTATACTTTAACGATATAATAAAATGAACTTGTGTATTGCGTTTATGATAATAGATAGATTTAGTTGATATTTATATTTAAATTGTGCATTTAGTGGAACTTCATCAAAATTAACGTTGCTTAATGTTTAATTTACACATGAGATGTCAGTTGGATTTAGACCATATGCTCTATCTTTTCTGTGTCACTGTCTCTGTAGCGGAGTAGACACGAGGCCAGTGAGGAGAGCGAGGAGTCCGGAGCAGGCAGACAGAAGGACAGCTCCAGCACTGCACGGCCATCAGGAGGTCCTCCTCTGTTGGAGGTGTCCATCAGAGAGGCCGAGGCTCAGCCATTTGAGGTGCTGATGCAGTTCCTGTACACAGACAAGATCCAGTACCCACGTCGAGGTCCGTACCCACCACACACTCCTTATGAAGCGGACAAAGTGTTAGGAATTAAATGATCTAATTAGCGATGAAGTCAGTGCTGTGGCCTGTAATTTGTCAGATTGTCTCATAAGAGATATTAACTCCCCAGTTCAAAAAATACTCTGTCAGAGGTTTCGATTGAATTCAGTTGAGTTCCTAAACCACTGATTTGGTCAGTCTGGTTTTTCAGAGACATTTACCTCAAAGGTTCCAGAAACACAAAGTACCTACTCTGGTGCAGTAACTAAAACGGTTTCACTTAAAATAGATGGAAATGCCGCTACAGTTCATGAGTTCCTGAAAAAACACTGAAAAAAAAAAAGGTTCCCACAGTGAAAATGAGCCTAATGTGTGCAAGCTGCGTCCACTAACTATTACCGCTAACCATTCTGTTTCACTTTCATATAATAACAAACATATTATATCAAAAAATAAACCTATTACGTCACACCGTCTAAACGAACTCGCTTCCCTTTTCTCCAATTCCCCCTCAGGCCATGTTCAGGATGTCCTGTTGATCATGGACGTATATAAACTTGCCCTGAGTTTCAAGCTTTCGCGGCTGGAGCAGCTGTGTGTGCAGTACATCGAGGCCTCTGTTGACCTGCAGAACGTCCTCAGCGTGTGCGAGAATGCAAACAAACTGCAGCTCGACCAGCTCAAGGTGACCGAAGAGCGAAAATATTAGCACAGATTTAAAAGGGTTAGAAATGAGAAGAACGTTTGCAACACTGCATTGATTTTAAGGGTGCTTTTCCACTGCACAAAACAAGATCAGGCCCCTGAGGGTTATAGTTCATTTTCGACCAACTGTGACTACAGTTAAAGCAACTTCAGTGCCATTGCGTCACAGAGCAGCTTTACAGAAATCTACATGTAAATTTACATCCCTAATGAACAAGTCAGAGGCTACAGTGGTGAGGAAAAATGGTCCTGCTTTTTGTTCTTGTATTTTATTTTTATTTTTTCACTTCTAAATTATATAGATCTGCAAAAACAAGAATCCATCCATAACACCCCCCCCCCCCCCCAACCAAATGTTTAAGACTTGTTTAGAGTTTATAACAGATGAAATAAGAAATGTGCGATATAAGACAATTCTTTCTCTCATCCTGTGTGCGTTTGTGTTTGCTCAGGAGCATTGCCTTAACTTTGTGGTGAAGGAGACTCACTTTAATCAGGTGATTATGACCAAGGAGTTTGAGCATCTTTCCACTCCTCTGATTGTGGAGATTGTGAGACGCAAACAGCAGCCACCTCCCAGAGTCTACTCTGACCAGCCAGTGGATATAGGTACACCTATAACACAGACATACACTGTATGGCCAAATGTTTGTGCACATCTCACCCTCACACCCATATGTGGTTCTTCCCCAAACTGTTTCCACAAAGTTGGAAGTACATAATTGTCTAGAATGTCTTTGCATGCTGTAGCATTACAATTTCCCTTCCCTGGAACTTAGAGGCCCAAATGACAGTGACGGTGACAATGCCTCTGTGCATGACGGTGCCCCTGTGCACAGAGCGAGCTCCATGAAGACATGGTGTGTGAAGGTTGGAGTGGAAGAACTCGGTTGTCCTGCACAGAGCCCTGACCTCAACCCCACTGAACACCTTTGGGATGAACTGGAACACTGACTGCACCCCAGACCTCCTCACCTGAAATCACTGCCTGAACTCACTAATGCTCCTGTGGCTGAATGAACACAAATCCCCACAGCCACACTCCAAAATCTAATGGAAAGCCTTCCCAGAAGAATGGAGCTTATTATAACAGCAAAGGGGAATAAATCAGGAATTGCATGTTCAGCAAGCACATATGAGTGTGATGGTCAGGTGTCCACATACATTTGGCCGTATAGTTGAAACATACACACACAGACCTAAATACCACCCTACATAAACTACTAAAATGTATAGGAATATCTCTGCAGTTTTGACTTCATTAAAAATTGCAGGATTTAATGAATATGAATATGCATAGATACTGTCCTCCTTGAATCCCAAACTAGCTGGTGTTTATGAGAGGGATTTCATTATTTGAGCCTCGATTCTTCATATCCTCAGACATTCAACATGTATGTCCTACAATAACCATGATTTTTATTTATCAATATCATTATGTAAGCTAGCTAGCTTTAGTATTATAGCACGTGTTCTGTGGCTAAAAGTTTCCAGGTGCCATGTCATCATTTATTAATCATTTGCATATTGACTCAATCATGTGATTGGCTTTAAATTAATTTTGTGAGATCACAAACGGAGTCCTTGAATTATTATTCACACAAGTAAACTAATAATACGGAACTAATAATAAATCTGTTATGTCATGTCCGGTCTGATCCCAAGAAACCCAGTCAAATATTAATATGAGACACCTCAAAGAAGTTAAGCATTTACAAATCATGATTTTTTACATTTTTAAAAATGGGACTCGCTTGAAGTTTGTAGTGTTGTAGTATCTTTAGAAGCACTTTGATAGTTTTTCCTTTTCCCAGTTGTTATTTATTTATTTATTTATTTTTGTCACACAGGTACATCTCTGGTGCAGGACATGAAGGCTTACCTGGAAGGGGCGGGGCTGGAATTCTGTGACATCATCTTGCTGTTGGACGGTCATCCTCGGCCAGCGCATAAAGCCATCCTGGCAGCCCGCTCCAGGTAAACCTTCGTCACTCAGGCCACAAAGTCTTGACTGTGGAAAAATCTGTGCATAATAATTCTATTCTACATCACAGCGCTGTTGAATTCTCAAATCTGATCGGTCAGAAGGTTTCGATTTATTTTTCTACAAGTCTTTTGTGATAAGTAATTGCACTACATCTGTTTCTCCTGCAAGCTATTTTGAGGCGATGTTCCGCTCGTTCATGCCCGAGGACGGACAGGTGAACATCTCTATAGGAGAAATGGTGCCGAGCAAACAGGCCTTCGAGTCCATGCTGCGCTACATTTATTACGGCGACGTCAACATGCCTCCAGAGGATTCGCTGTATCCTTATTTTAAACGATGCCAAATTCTCACACCTAGTATACGCACATTCACACATGGAAAAAGAATTTCTGATGCACAGCTTTTATTCCACCATCTTAGGACGCACAGGGTGGGCTATCGTGGTAGTTATTGCGGTAGAAATATGGTTGATCTAGCACACGTTTTGAATTAATAGCTGTGTGAATTATGAAATGAAAATGAAATGAATTAATTATGAAATATTTAATTAATTTACTTTGTAATTTTGCATACCAGGGTGGAACTTTTATGAGTGGATCAAGCAGAACATCATCATAACCCATTCACGAGCTCAGTTTATGAAAGTGATACCATAGTAGGGCTAATTTCTTACAGCTGAAGTGCTACATAATAACAGAGTAGGAGGTAGTATTAGAGATGTAAAGAAACATAAAATAGATTATTTTCACAGTCAAATATTTAGAGATATTTATTTCATGGACGTTCCACAATATTAAATGTAACCATAAAAAAATGGATAAAAGGTTGGTGAGTTTCTGTGGTATGAAACACTTTGAGACATTCTGTTGTAGAAAAATAATCAGCTTTGGGGTGGTAACTCATTATAAACTCATTACTAACTCATTATTAACTCGGCTTTGCGTTGTGCTGCATCACGCCACCATGTTGTTGATTATTTTCCTATAACAACACACCCTGTTTTATTCCTTACTTAAACAATTTAACACATCTTGTATAACAAAGTACGGCAAATGCATGTATGAAGTGTTTTTTGTTTGTTTGTTTGTTTGTTTGTTTTTTGAATTTCGAGATTACACACCATGTTCTTGTTGTATTTTGTTCTGTTCACCCTTAACCCGAGTGCAGCTATTTGTTTGCAGCTCCGTATTATTACGGCTTCTCGAACAACAGGCTGCAGGCTTACTGCAAGCAGAACCTGGAGATGAACGTTACTGTAGAGAATGTCCTGCAGGTAAGACCTCAGTGGATCGCTTGCCAACTGCAAATGATAAACAACCTGCTAAAAATGACAGGAGCCCGGAGAGAGACTGCAAACATGCTGCATTTCTGCACAGACAGCTGCATGCACGAGACGTCTTTATGTACAGCGATCACAGTAAAGCACACCTTTACTGCAAACGAATAGGCACATGAAATCTAAACTTGGCTTTGAGGCTATGGCCTCTCTCTGACATCATAGGACATGGATATGATTGTTTTCAGCATCAAATAGTCCCTCGGTTATTTTAGTAGTTAAATTCTCTCTGCAGAAAAAAGTATGTAGCCTTAATGGACAAGGCTATGAGTGTGAAAATCCTCAAACGCATATTTTGACTAAATTCTGATAGCAGCCTCAGATTCTTTCTGAACTCTAAGGGTGGGTGATATGATCAGAATTTTAATTTCATGATATTTGAAGGCATTTCTACTGAACACCGTATGTATCACAATATTTATGCGTCGGAGCATAAATTTCAGCTTGCATGCTTTCGAGCTACAAAGTGGAGGCAATAACCACGGACACCTTCATGTTCGTCTTTTGTTAGCAACAAGCTAGCTAGCTTACTGTGATGAGTGATGTACGCTTGCGTCGTTGAAACTGTAACAAATACATCCGTGTTGATTGATCTAAAGCAAATACTTGGATATACAACGTAACTCGTTTAAAGGTAGGAAGTGCTGCTTTGTTTACTGTCGATGCTGTGAGCAACCACGATGGCTTCATGTCGCTTGCTGAACTCAGACTTGAGGAAACCATTTTTGTTTTTTGTTTCTTTTTCTAGTCAGAAGTTAGAAATTTCAAGCTATAACCTTTAGTTGAATGCAGCGTTAGGTTCGCTAACAAACTGTCAGCAGTTATATATATATATATATATATAAAAAATATTTTTTTTTTTTTTTTTTTTTTTTACAAAACTGAGTTCAGTACTACTTTTATTTCTTTAAAAAATGAATTGTTTAACAGTAAAAATGAAGATAAATTAAAGCCATTTTACAATTTCAAAGATTCTGAAAGAAATTTGAACTTTATTTGATCTAATCAGCTGCTTTCAATCAGGGTTTGCAATTATTATTATTATTATTACTATTATTATTAAAAATGTTATAAAAGGATATTACAATATCTCAGAAAAGTGTATTGTGACATAATTTATCATGATATCAATATCATATCATCATATTGCCCAGCCCTGTTGATAACTTTAGATATCGGTGTAAAGTCTCACACCCTGTCCTTGATGTATATGTCAAAGCGTCATGTATATTAAGGTTGAGATTAAGAACATGACAAGCCGCATTCTCTCAGCTTGTTAATTTCATGGGAGAGAGATAAAAGAGAGGCTGGTGAAAGAATGACTGGTTTAAGCTTCTATAACGTAAGGGATAACAGGAAACTTGCTTGTTTCATGGACATTGTACATTAAATGTAACTATACACGGATTGAAAAGTATGCCATGTTGTTAATGTAATGAATTAAAACGATAGACCAAGCATTTCAGCTTGTATTTTTCTCCTTTTTATTTTCAGATCCTCGAGGCAGCGGATAAGACTCAGGCTCTGGACATGAAGAAGCACTGTCTGCATATCATAGTGCACCAGTTTATCAAGGTGGGTGTACTGCTGAGCGACGCACTGCGGCTGTGCTGGTTACCTGACCACGGCTAAAGCCTCCTTCGCCTCACTGCAGTCACTTCTAATCAGTGCAAGATCCGAAAGTTCCGATCTGCATCTAAATCAGATTACGGTGGTCGTTAGCAGTCGATGTGATCAATACAATACAGAGTGTTTGCATGGAGCATGAAAGTGCCAAAACACTAGCGCAGTATTTTATTCATTTTTGGTTTTATTCTGCTATGTTTTAAGTTGCGCCTTTTTTTTTTTTTTTTTGGCTTGTATTGTTTCGTTTACTGTCGGTTTATTCGTTTTTTGCTCTGCTCTCCTTCCCCTAAAGGTGTCCAAGCTCCCCAACCTGCGATCGCTCAGCCAGCCGCTGCTGTTGGACATCATAGAGTCTCTGGCATCACACATATCAGATAAACAGTGTGCCGAGATGAGCTCCGATATATAGGCATGTCTCCTGGTCTCGTCTCGTCTCGTCTCTTCTCACCTGTTTATTTATTCATCTCATGCAGTGTCTCTGCCATTTCTCCCCTCCCCGTTCTCCGCGCTTGTTCTCCCTACAGCCTGCTTCTCTTTCCTCTAACAACTGAATCTGTGGAAAATTCTGTGCATGGTTAACTTCCTGACAGATATACTAACACATTCATTTGTTAAAATGCTAACTGGTTTAAAGTACCTCTGAACATGTCGCTTTAACCCATTAAATATATTTATGTAAGATTATAAATCATCCTAATATAAATGACTTTCATTAAATGACAGTAATTCCTGTACTTATGAATATTCATGAATATGCAAATTATGTCCCACTGCTTTCCCAAATATCTAGCCATACTCGTTGGCAACTAACTGTGGTATAAGTGGAATAAAACACTTCAGGGCATGTTGTTATTGGAAAATAATCCACTTTGGGGTTGGTGTTGATTATTTTCCTAGAACAGCATGCCACAACATACACTATATGGCCAAAAGTATGTGCACCTGTGTACCTGACCATCACACCCATATATGGTTCTTCACCAAACTGTTACCACAAAGTTGGAAGCACACAATTGTGTAGAATGTCTCAGTATGCTGTAGCATTACAGTTTCCCTTCACTGAAACTAAGAGGACCAAACCTGTTCCAGCATGATAATGCCCCTGTGCACAAAGAGAGCTCCATGAAGACATGGTTTGGGTGGAAGAACTCGAGGGTCCTGCACAGAGCCCTGACCTCATCCCCACTGAACACCTTTAGGATGAACTGGAACGCAGACTACAAACTCGACATCACCGCCTGACCTCACGAACGCTCTTATGGCTGAATGAACACAAATCCCCACAGCCACGCTCCAAAGTCTAGTGGAAAGACTTCCCAGAAGAATGGAGGTTATTATAACAGCAAAGGGGGAATAAATCTGGAATGAGATGTTCAACAAGCACATATGGGTGTGATGGTCAGGCTTCCACAGACTTTATCATATACTGTAGCCCTTATGTTATTTGTGTATGACTGTCTATACAATTTAATACAACTAATTTAATCTAATACAACATGTTTGTATATGACTGTCAGTACACTAGTAAATCTCCGTTATCTTATGATTTGCATATCAGACGACTGGTCCAAAGCACTGGAGCCTATTTTCTGACCTCACAATCTGAGTGAATATGTTTTCTCTCTCTGTTTTAGTCAGAAAATAACACATTAAAAAAAATGCAGTTATGTTTTTAAGTTCAGGGGTACTTTAAAATGATTCTTCACACATGTAAAAGAAAACATATATATTACCATAATGGCAATTATGTAATTATGTAATGGCAATTATGTAATGTATAACCAACAGCTGTTCAGTATCATTAACTTCTCTTTACACTGGTGCCATTATTAATCAATCCTATTAAGTGCTCTGAATCTATGATTGTTTTCTACTCTGCACTGTAAATATTATATACTGAGATTTATTTATTCCCAAACTATTCCGTTTATATTTTGTTGTCAGTTCTAAATGTTTCTGCTCGCAGTTAAATGACTAACCTAAATAAATATGTACAGCTTCACAATTCTGGTACTGTATGATTTATATATTAACTGCAGAGACCTTAAGTGGACTTACTGTGTTTGCATTACTTCTTCAATAAAATTGTTTTATTTGGTCATTCATTCACTTCTTTAATTGTGAGTCATTCATTACATTGATAATTCTACTTTAGGGGGTTTTCACATCAACGGGGGGCGGGATTACTTATGCAACCACAATCACTTTTAGGTGTTTTATTTGTGAACAATTTTGCACTTCGATTTTACGTGGTATTTTGTGTAGATTCCTGATATAAATCCCAACTGAGTCTATTTCAGCTCCAGGTTATAACATTACAAATGCAGAAATGATCAAGGGGGGTGAAAACTTCTGCAAGGCACTGTAAATCTGATAACAGTAGCCACCAGACTTGGAATTCAAATGGTTTCTGCAGTTGCAACAGTGTTTTAGTTGTTTCTTTGTCTAAGTGATGACCATCTTTCTACCTCTGACTCTCTGCTGATTCTTGGATGGAGAAGACGAAACAAAAGATGGAATGAAAGAGAGGTATTGGACAGGAGCACAAAGAGGCTCATTGATGGTGTGAGTCTGCGCTCTTAAACACCACTGCCAGCAAGTGCAACTGGACCTGAGAGGCATTCAGGCCACCCAAAGCCTCGGGGCTTCAACACTGGCACACAAAAATCACTGCTGCCTTAACGGCGAGGGAAACCGTATGCATAACTTTACTTTAAATTTCTCTTACAGTTGTGTTTTTAAATTTCCGAAATGCTTTAAAAACTCGACGGTCAGACTTTAAATGCAGCGCAACCTCCGTGTGGAATTTAGAGAAGTGAATCTGATGTTCACTGAATACTGTAAAAGCTTAAAATGTTTATACAGTGAAACTAAACAACTGAGCCATATTTGCAATTTGAGTGATTTTTCTTTTTAATAATAACAGGAATGGAGTGAACGGACTTCCTATAATTCACTTCTGTTACTTCTTTCTTAGCGTTATTAATGCTCAATGTGCATCCCTACATAAATAACACCTCACTTTCAGACCCTACATGGGAAATGGTATGTGATTTTTATTTCTTTACATATTCACATAAAATTATATAAAGGCACAAATATAACATTAAATCTATGAAAAATATATATGTGGAAAACCTCACACATTGTATCACATGTTAAAGTTTGAAAACGATGTTTTATTTTCTGTAAGGGTGTACACAAAATGTAACGTGCTTTTGTTATATTTTCATTTATTAAAAATGTATAAATCAGGCAAATTTTGAGTTTTGTAGACATATATCAACTACTCCAGTGCTATTTTTCACACTAGTTTGTGTTTAGGTAGAACAATGATCAGAGCTGTTATTAAATGAATAAGTAAGTAAGTAAGTCAATAAATTAAATTTGAAACTATGCTTAACATAAAAAATAAAGCCTCTGAAATAAAAAAATCTAAAAAATGGTGGCTGGCCAGAACAAATTAAGTGCAATGTGGAGACATTTTGACTTTGATTTCAGTGTAAAAATGTACAGTAAATCTTTATTTAATCATCTTTAACAGTCAAAAACAAAATATAGGGCTAGCCCTGAATCTGTTCCCATAAATCAAATTGATACTAAAAAAAAAAAAACTAAATTTAAAAACTTTTGAAAACGTAATTAAAAACTAAATCGAAAGTCTCAAAGACTTTGTGTCTCCTCTCACAAAGACAGCTGCTGGTCCAATCAATAACATCATATGTTTATGAATCTGCAACTGAGCTTTGTAATACGAGCAACAGGGAGCGTCTTTCATAAAGATGTCCTTCTATATTGACAGTGAATGATCACAGAGGTGAAGAGACCATCAATGTCTTATATTCTGATCTCAGAACAGTTATGGAGTGTGTGTTATGTGGTAGATAATAGGTCTTTTAGCTTGGGGGGAGGTAAACCTGGTGAATTTTCACAAAAATGTTCTTCCTAAACCAATTACAGCTTGAAAAGGCAAAGTGCTGCTCGTACCTTTATCATCAACCTGCTCCTGTTTCGGTTGTCGTCAGTTTCTCAAGGAAGTTTCGGATGGATATCAAATCTTTAAAACAGAAAGGAAGTTTGCTAAGAGTGTAAGAGAAACATAAAAAGTTAAATGTATTTGAAACACAGTCCTCCTTGTCCAAATAGGAGCACTGATATCAAATATTGATAAATACACAAATAAGAATTAAAACCGTTTGAAATATGGAATGCTCAGGTGATCACACACTGATGTTCCTCAAAGGTTCTTCTTCTTGGAGTCCTTTCTAAAAGGGTTTTATAGAGAACCTTTAAGGGTTTGCCCAAAGAGACAAACCAAATTTCTCTCTAAAGTTCTAGATTGAAGTTAGCTGATTGCTAATTATTAGTGGGGGTGGTACCTCAAGTACTTAATTACAGCTTTCAATCATCTGTACTTTACTTCAGTTTTGATTTCACTTGAGACTTACTTTACCACATTTTACTCACCACACTTCAAAACAAATCAGTGGCTCGACAATCTGCATTTTACGTTTTTAAAAGCTGTGTGGTGATCTGTGGTGAGTAAAATGTGGTCAAATAAATCCCAAATCCCTAACAAACCTAAACTTTAATGGCTGTGACAAGAAGAACTGGGAATTTCCTTATCCCTTGATATATTTAGATGTAAATGTCTCCATGTCTTGTATGATTAGCTGCTCATACACTTAAACGCTATCAGCAAAGAGGTCAGAAACAGCTAAAACAAAATAAAACAAAAAACACACAGAGGTAAGTAACCTAGTACATACCACTACAAATATATACAGTAACTGTCAGTATCCACATTTTATATCTTTGTTTAGCTAGTCTGTGTTATGACAGCTAGCTTAACATGGAAGCTTGTTTGTAGCTTGTAGCATCACCACGATAGATAAAGTCTGAGAGATTCAGGGATTAGCTGCCGAGTAGCTGGTGTTAGTTAGCTTTAGTTCATGTTCTGCATAAAGCTAACTAGCTAGACGATTTCTTAGCAGTTTTCATTGTCAGTAATCAAACTGAATATGATTTAAGGATGCAGACTTCTTTCTCAATTAAGGTTCTTTCATGTATTTTGATGAAGTAAATTTAAAAGTTCGTCCTTTTGTGTTTTTGAAGTTTTTAACCCAGCTAAAAACGTTAGGCTGCAGTTCTAGGAACCTTTGGTTCTGAGAATGTTCTGGTTTTCTGAGTGTTATAAGATTTTTTTTCACCCTAATGTTTATAAATGGTAAATATAACATTTCCTTAATGTTAGTCTTTGTCTAACTGGGAAAATTGTGTAATCATCGCATTACTAAGAATATTGCAATTGCAGGAACGTTATAGCCTAACCTTCTTAACACCTGGCTTGTTCTGATAATGTTCTCTGTTAGCTGGACTTGATTGAGGAATCTGCATCCCTCTGCTCATGTTCAAAAATGTAATCATCGACGTTAACTGCATTTCATAATGCTCATCTGCTTGTAGCTCAAGTGCATTTTGTCTGTAGTGTTTTTGATTAGTTAGTATCAGTGTACAAATTTGCCTAGAACTCCTACATAAACTAGCTCTGGGTTCATTCTTGTGTCTCTTTGTTCTGTTTGTGCCTTCATCCTTGACCTGCTCATGTTTCGCCCTACGGAGGCTCCTTGCGCTCCATCCGGATTCAAATCTAGACCTATCTTATTTCAGCTTTTAAAAAGCCCTTATTGTCCTCTACGATGATATTCATCACTTCAGTTGAACAGAACGGCTCTTGTGGAAGGCCATGCTTAAGGATTACCGCGTGCTTTGCTTATTAAAACACCTGCTGATGAGGAGTCGGGCTGGGATGGGCCTGTGGCTCTGTGGGTCCTGGGGAGGAACAGATTAAAGCAGCAGCATTGGATAGAGACTTTCTGAGATGTACAGAGTGAAGAAGGAACTAGGAGTGACGATGGTGCTTCTAACCACTAAGATCGTACAGAGAGCGTCACTCTTTGTGGCTTTCGGTGGCCTCGTCACGACGTTCATCACCACATTTTTGCCACTATGGAAGACGATGAACTCGGAGCTGAACGAGATGGAGAACTGGTACGAAGGTCTGTGGCATACTTGCATCTTCACGGAGGAAGTGGGTCTCCACTGCAAAGCCTTCGAGTCTCTCCTCGCTCTGCCTCCAGTCACGCTTGCCTCCAGGATTCTTATGTGTGTGTCCATCGCGACTGGGTTCCTCGGCGTGTTGGTGGCGTTTTTTGGACTCGATGGTGTTGAAATCGGGGCCGGCCGTGACAGGTTAAAGAGGGGACTCCTCATCCTCGGTGGTGTGCTGATCTGGGTGTCGGGAATCACGACCCTGGCGCCGGTTTCACTGATCGCATACGTGATGGTGGTGGAGTTCTGGGATGAGGGTCTCCCTGACGTGATGCCGCGCTGGGAGTACGGCGAGGCCATGTTCTCCGCCTGGTTCTCAGGACTTCTGCTGGTCATCGGAGGATCGTTCCTTTTCGTCGCAGTGTGCATGAGGGACCACGAAGCCAAGCAGCAAAGGGAAATCTTCTCACCTACTCATGAACTTCAACCAAGGACTCAGCACTACCTAAAGACAGAGGTCTTATAGATTTATTTTTACATTTTCCACCATACAGTATGATAGAACAATGAATTAATTATTCACACACACACACACACACACACACACATTGCCTGGTTTGTTAGTATGTGTGTTTTTAGTATTTCTGTGACCCATACTTGTTGGTGCTCATTAAATCTGAGAAAACAATAATTGCTTTCAGAGATTGTTTCATTTTGGAAGACACTTCAGTTTGGCAGAGTTATCTGCATATTTACTTCTTTACTTATAAGTCATCTGAGCTTTTTTCAAGACTCCATTTTCTTTTCTTTCACTTCTTTGACTTTTTTTGCTTGCACAATGAAAATGTTAGTAAGATGAAAATTAGGGTTAGATTTGGCGTCAGTGTTCATTCAGTTTATTACGACTTCATCTGTAAGAAAAAAAAATTCCAACCACCTTCATTTGAATTTCTCATGAGATCAGGTTGCAAGCAGAAATGGGAATAGGTGAGAGGATCCAAAAAAAAAAAAAACCTGTCTATGAGATTCAAAAGAGGTTGGAGGCAAAGGGTGGGCGTACAAGTTATTAGAGAATGTTGAACTGACAGTCATTTTTTTGTTCCTTGTGATTACTGTATTCCACGATTGTATTCCTCAACACTAGTCTCACAGAAAATTTCCTATTGCACTCTTAACAGCATCTGTTAATGTAGTTAACTTATAAAAGTTCATATTGGTCAAACTTTGACTTGCCCACAATGTTTATGCTCAAGTTAAAGAAATCTTTTTGGACCAAAACAGATGAGACGCTTCAATCCATCATGTTTTGTCGGGTTTGAAAAATGGGACGCTTGTCAGGTGACAGAAATACTTTAATGGTCATTTTGGCTGAGCTACAAAATGAAATCACATCAAAAATGAAAAAAGAAGCATAGGGGAAAGACAGCAGCGTTGTGTAAATGATGAAGCGCAGACCAACACTGATACCTTTTTCCTTTTTTTTGGACAGGCATGGTAGCTTTTAAAAAGCTTTTAATCTGTGGATGTGACTGAAAGACAGGTGACTGAGTTTCAAGACGTCTAGTGTTCAGGGGTGACTGAGGACAAGTGAAGCACAGGTGTGCATTTGCTTTACAATTAGACCGTAATCCTGGCATTGCTCAAAAAGTAGGACACTCAGTAGGGTGAAAGCACAGTACTGAAGCAGCTGTACAGGTGTGTGTAACTGTAGCTGATTCTAAGTGTTTTAAGTCCATTAATGGAAAAAGAAACCACATGCCACCCATCTAACCATTCAGTCCAGGTGAAGATTTGAGTGCTAAGTGGTAGACCTTCACTGTTCACTTTGCTTTGATGCTTTTTATTGGCAAAATCCTTTAAAAATGAAAAGATTAATCCAGTGTCACTTCAGTATATATATCATAAATGTATTTAGCATGATAAGGAAGGAATAAAACACTTGTGGGCATTTTTGTTATAGGAAAATCAATCAACAACAGTGTGGTGTGATGAGCAACACAAAGTTGATTCTTTTTCTACAATAGCATGTCCCTAAAGTGTTTTATTCCTTTTACACCATAGCAATTTGCCAAACCTAACAATTTTTATTTATTAAAAAAGACATCATATTCTTTGTCCATTTATAGTTACGTTTCATGTCATCTGTTAATGTTGTCTGCGAAACAAGCGAGTTCCTGTTCTCCTTATGTTATAGCAGCTCTGAACAGTCGTTCCCTCACCAACCTCTCCTTATTTCGGTCTTATTAATTTAATAAGACGAAAAATAAATAAATAAATAAATAATGCAGCTTGTCATCTTACAGAGAAACTGTAAATTAAAAACCTCTGACTGTTACAAAGCACTAAAACTGGAGACTCCTTCTGCAAATTCAAAATAAACTTCTTCTCACAGAATCAAAAATTACACACATTCTTTATGCGTTTATGTGGCATGCCTGCCATACAAGTCCCTGTGAACGAGCTGTTACTATAGAAACAATAATATATTCTAATAAACTCATTAATATACAGTAAACTGCTGATTTTTCTTGCAACCACACAGCAGCTGTAATAGAAGATTAATCAGCACCTTCAGACCAGTCAGAATTGAGACTTCAGCAATGCTGTAGTATAACAGGTGCTAATCTGTTCTTCTGAAGCTTTATTAAGCAACCCAGCCGCCGCCAAAGCAATATATGCGCTCCGTGTCAATAGCTATGAATTATTTTCGCTTATTGACCAGCTTCACATGAGCAGTCAGCTGGAGAAAGCTCTCCATCACAGGGCACCAACATTAACATTCAGCCTGGCTGCTGATGCATTATTCAACAGCGCACTTCTCTCTTTTACTAGTTATTTGTTTACGGCCCTTATGGCTTGCCATGCCGGCTTGATCATAATGTAGCATTATGGGCCATTGCATGATTGAATTGAACTAAATGACATCCGTCAGGATGAAATGCCTTTGTCCTTCTGTCCTTGAAGTTTAAATCAGTGTGTCTTCCTCATCACCATGTGCTGGATCACATTAAGGCTGCACTGTGCAGTTCTCATAATGATCACTAGAGGGACACTACATTACATTACAGTAGATTAGAAGTTGTAAATGTAAAAATATTTTTAATGAAAAAAATATATATGTAGCTTGCTTGTACATTTATGGTCTTGTTCACAAACTAGTTCAGATTAAAGAGAAGGTCAAGACTGTATATAATACTAAAGGAATCTTCATAAAGAAACATAAGACATAGATAAGCAGATGAATCAGAATTATGCATGAGATTACACAAACAGCTTTTGTTAGTATTGAAGTAAAAAGCCTTGAATTGACATTACAAAGCTTCATAACACATTCATATGATGTTAAATTAGCAGGACATTTATGGCTATGATGGTGTTATAAATAGAAAATATACTAGTTTTAATTTCATTTATATAAAAGTTTTAATGACTAGGAATGAAATCTGGTCCTAAACAACCCCTGAGTATGTTTATACCATTAAAATGATTTTACTATATTGTTAAATAAATTCTTATTAGAAATGGCAGGCTCTGTAAATATGCAATTTAGAAACAGCCCAAACAGCTAACGGCTAGTAAACTAGCTTTCATTTCTCTCAGGTCAACACAAGTGGGATTTCAGTAACCAAGTCTTGTTTTTTAAATTGTTATAGCCTCATGGTTTTGTGGACAGTAGCCAAACTCAAAATATATCCTAAGAATCATAATTTTGTTCATCATGTTCATCATAGTAGCTCAGAGAGCTAGCTAGCTACTGTAGCTTAGCATGCATGTTCTGTGGTAGCATGTTATAAACTCAGATCTCCCTCAATCTGTTCTTTACAGAAAACTGTTCTATGAATCTTTTGTAACTTTAAATTTCATCCAGATTCCATAAGGTGTTTAATTTATCTTATACCACAGCAATTTGACAATTTTTTTTAATTTATTTCTGAACGTCATGTCATACTTTCATCCATTTATATTTATATTTAATGTTGTGGAACGTCCATGAAACAAGTCAGTTCCTGTTAACAGCTCAACATATCCTTTTTCCTCTCTCTTGAAATTAATAAGACAAAAATCACAGCTCATTGTACCTATTACACAGAAACTGGAAATCGCATCTGTCTTGTTCTTCATTACAAAGCGATGACACGCAAGACTCTTTTAATAAATAAATTAAATACATATCTCTTTATAGAAAGATACCCTAGCTAGCAGATGTAAATGAATTTATGTTTAATGTAGTTAGTTTAGGAATTCCTTAGCATGCATGCATTTTATCCAACCTGGCAACCTTGATTTCAGTCAGTGTGCCAGGTGTGTGTTACCATCAGTAAGAAGAAAACCAGCTGTACGTGTTCTTGACCCATGCGAGGGTCATTTGTCCGAACCAGCATGGCCACCAGTGAGGATGGATCATGTGTCCTGACCCTGCCACACCTGGTCTAACGACTTTTACGACATCATGGGGAAGGACAACTGCGTTATCAGTGCGAAAAGATCTAAGAAGAGTGTCGACCACAAACAAACACTCACAAACATGCACACACAAACACACACACACACCCTTTTCTCTCTCACACTGTAAGTCATCAGCTAACACCGTTAGCAGACTGCAGGAGGTCTCTTCAAGAAGACCTTGTGCTCTTTCTCAGACCCAAACAGGACACTTTTCCCATCAGGCCTCTCGGGAAGATTTCAGCTGTACACCGTCATTTTGATGACATCAGCAGAAGTGTAGTATAGACACATTAGCTACCATCTGTAGGGAGAAATTCACAGGTCATGTGATGGTAAACTGTCTACTACAGTCAACTCCAAAACTATTTGCACCCTTTGTCTGTCTGTCTCACTGGCTAACGTCAACTATGTCTATCTATCTATCTATCTATCTATCTGTCTATACACTTTATAATTATTGGCACTCTTTAGAAAAAATGAATATCTGTCTATCTACAGTCAACTCCAGAATTATTGGCACCCTTGAGCAAAAACAAATTCGTCCAATCGTCTTTCTATTTCTCTGTCAGTCTATCTACAGTCAACTCTATAACAGTTTGCACTCTTTAGCAAAAAACAAATGAAACGATGTATCTATCTATTTATCTATCTATCTATTTGTTTATCTATCTACAGTCAACTCCAGAATTATTGGCACCCTTTAGCAAAAATGTATCTATATATATATATATATATATATATATATATATATATATATATATATATACACACACAGTAGTTTACAGCAATGTACTTTAGTAATAAATGTTGAAGATAGGTATGTATAGACAGACAGAGAGAGAGAGAGAAAGAGAGAGAGAATAATTTGACTAAGATAAAACAGTGAGTGAGAGAGTGAGTGAGAGAGGGAGGGTGGGAGGTGGCGAGGGCAGGGAAAGAAAGCAGAGTGGACTGGAGGGAAGGGGAGGGGAAAAAGTGGAGCTCTGGGAGAATTCATGCTGTGTTAGCATCCCAGAGCAACTCCATCAATACCGCATACAGCTGAACTGCTGGCAAGAGACCTGCAACTGCAGCGAGAGAGAGAGAGAGAGACAGAGAGAGTGAGAGAGAGAGAGGAGGAAAGGAGTGAGAAGGTGTGAGTGTGTGTGTTTTATGTTTGAAGCCTTGAAGGAATAAGCACCAGGAGAAGATAATAAAGAATAGGACAGAGTACATGAGCATTTCTTACTCTGCTCTCTTCCTACTGCTTAGTGAGTGTGTGTGTGTGTGTGTGTGTGAGAGAGAGAGAGAGGCTCGCTGTGGGACTGTGTGTGGATCCTGGGTTACTGCAGTAAAAGCGGTGCAGGACACAACGCAGCACTCCAGAAGACTTCTCAGGAGCTTGAGGAGTGGAAGGAGCCTGAAGAAGAGCTTGGTCTGGGTGCTAGAATGTTCTCCTGCTCCTTAGAACTGTCTGTGCAGTGAGTGTGTGGACGTTGATCTGACTGCACCTGCTTCCTCTGGGCTGTAGGTGAGTCCTGCTCACTCCTTCCTGTCTGGGGAAGCTAGGGAGGGATTGCTTGGTCTCGGGGGTGGATGATGTAGTTAGAGAGGGTTCACGTGGAGTAGGTGAAGTTTGAGGAGTGGATGTCCTGCATAGGTGTGTGAGGAGCATGTGAGGAGCGTGCTGTCACTCTGGGAACTTGGTGGCTCCTTCGGGTGCTGTTCAATACCGAAAAATATTGTTGAGTGTTTTTTTTTTTTAGTTGAAGAACATCACAGCATGATGCAGTGAGAATGATACAGATTCTCTCTCTCTCTCTCTCTCTCTCTCTGTCTCACACACACACATTACCTTATGTCTCTCGTCTATTTCTTATTTCGCTTCTTCTGTCACTTTTATCTCTCTCTCTCTCATGGTATATGTCATTAAACACCTTTAATTTACCTTTGTTCCTTTAACACTCTCTCTCTCACACACACACACACACACACACATACAGCAATATTTTGTAGTTGGTTAGATCAAACACTGCAAATGATTTTTTAAAAATTGTTTTTGTCTCCTCCTGTAATAGCAGCAGCGGGATTTTCCATACTCTCAGAAACAGCAGGACACAGAGAAAATGTGTGTTTTAGTGCAACCTAATGGCACGTGTGTATGTGTGTGTGCTTGCTAGTGTGCTATGACCCTGCAGTGTACTACAGCTTAAACTCCGAATTCCACAACAAGATCAACTCTGAACTCCAGTGCCCTTTATTCAACGACCCTGACGTGCAGGAACACATACGTGTACACTCATTTACTGCTAGCACTTTACTCAAGAGCAGTGTTTATATGCCCTCCAAGACAGCTGATGGAAATCTACATGAACAGTTATTAAGGAAAAAACAGGGAAACCCTGTCTGAAAGCAAACCCTCTGTTGTAGGGTCCTACATAAACTTTCAGGGTTCCCCAGAGGGAAAAATACTATATGGTGCTACATTGAAAGTATGCCAACAATCAGACTGATAAAATTGTTTTTTTTTTTTTTTTGAAAAGCAAAATGATATAGGTTTTTTTCATAGTAATCTTCCAGAACTTCAAACATGGAAATATTATCGAGTATAAATCGACCAACTGTCCAAGAATTTAGTTTGACCTTTTATCTAAAATTCACTGAAAACTATAGTTAGTGTGGTTGCTTTTGTTTGGCAGCATATAAACAAAGTTTTAATTAATTAATTTTCATGGTCGATTAAGGTTTATTTTGCTGCGACACACACTTTCCTGCACCTCACTCTCATCACATGCAACTTTTGAAAGATTGATTTTCAATCAGACTTGAAGCTGTGTGTCAGTTTGCCCATGTGCTCCTCAGAGAAACTCTTGCAGGATATCCTGTTAAGAAACCTTTAGTGACAACTCCTCCCAGAGCAGATTATTCTGTATCTGGTCAGATTATTTCATTACAGGGGGCACTGACTCCTTCGGAAATCTCTCAAACAGATTGCTCTGTTTCAGACTGTGATTCAGTCATTGAAAATCAAACATTGCTCAGTTTTTAATTAAATAAAGCACAAGGTGTCTTAGAACTGGTATTCCACTAGTCATAACAGCTACAAAAGACCCTGGTGTAACACTTTGGGTTGTGAGTAATTGTGATTATAGTACAATAATTTTACTACAACTGACATTAACTTGTATAAGCTAATTAAACTAATAAAAGTTACACATCACAGTCAGTTAAAATGATCAAAACTGAGTCTCAGATCATCTCTGCCTCCTGCTATTAGGCCAAGGAATTCATTTCAGACCTGGTTTTAATATACATTTTGGGGGAAAAAAGTTTCTCAGAAGTTCTTTGGGTAGTTAATGGTCCTTCATTTTGTGAAATCCCCTTTTCTTGGGTTCTACATAGAACCTTTAAGTAGGACTCAACCCTGGTCTTGAGATGTTTTTTGTATTGACTTGGATGTGAATGTGACTCTTTGGCATTTGTAGTTGAAGTTGTCTTAGTCTTGGGCTTTGGTCTTGTTAAATATGGTCTATGAGCGAGTATTTGTAAAAATAATGTTCATGTTGTCTTTTCTTTTGTGCAAGAATAATACCTTTGTGTAAAAAACAGTCTAATCATAAGAGCAACGTATGAATGAAGCCAACTAGTTGAAGTAAAGCCTTGGCCTCAAAAAGGATTTGATGGTTTTCGGTCTCGCTTTCGTTTGGACTCGATCTTGACTTGGCCTCAACCCCCTTGAGACCTGGTCTTGACTCCATCTCGGCTAGTCCTTGTCTTGGACTGCAGCTCTACCTTTAATGGTTCCCCACGATGGACAAATAAAAAAAACTGTCTATGTTTCTAAGTTTATGGCTTTGATATATTTTTGATAACAGCTGGTATCTTTGAAAAAAAAAAAAAAAGTTCAAGGTTTTTTTCGACAATTAAGGATTCTTAGCTTCTACTTGGAATAGTAAACAGCTCCTAGAAAAAAAACTTCAAGTGATCTTTGTACGGTTAAGGATCCTTATCTTCCTAAAATATTTCTACTCTGAACTTTTTCTAATAGATAAACACTTATTTGTAGCGTTCTACATCAAACACTTAAAGGTTCCCAAAGAGGGACAAATTGAAAACTCATAGTTCTAGATTTACAAAAATGTATTTCAATGTATTCTTGATAGTGGCTACAATCTTAGGGGGGAAAAAAAACCTTCAAGGGTTCTTTGAACGGTTCTTAGCTCCTAGAAGAGTTCTACTTGGAACTCTTTTTACTGAGGGACACACTCAGTATTGAACTTTTAAGAGTTCCCCCACAGAGACAAGTAAAGAACCTGCAACATTTTTCTATTTAACCATGTATGTCAGAAAACTTAGAAGTGGAAGCTTTACTCAGACTGTTACAAAGTGCTGACACTGGAGACTCCTTTAATAAATGTTAAATAAATGTTTCCTCACAGTCACCACATCAATGACTACACACGTTTTCAGTCCGTTTATGTAAGTTGTTACTACAAAAATGCTAACTGATTAGAACGAGCGCATTCATTTAAACATTCAACAGTGCAGAACATTTGATATCCTTCAAGCAAGTAATTATTACAAGAGGCCAAGTTGTGTAATATGGCAATGGAATTTCAAAGAACTTCACAAGATTACCTAAACCTTGGCTAAAGAAATGTGGAATCTAATCAGTTGTAGTAATTTCAGGTCAGACAGACATTAGTTATGTTGCCTAAATCCAATATGTTTTCCTTTGCTGAGATAACAACACTTAGCTGCGTCATTATTCTGTCATTCATCGAGTTCCTGGGGAGCAGGTCAAAGGAAGCCGCCTTACAAAAATCAATACAGCGTTAATAAACTGCCTGCAGTAAAGCATCACTATCAGTGTTGACAGCATTAGTGCCTGAAAGATTAATGTTCCTTTAGGTCCTTGTGTGCAGACGTTCCGGTTGCAATACTCTACGTAATGTCTTTGACGTGCAGATGGTACACGTATGGGCAGAGCCGTGTACAGTGTGAAAGGTCGTGGAAGTCAGTGCTCTGTGGGTTTCTGTGGGGTAAACACACTCCAGGCACTCTGTAGCTCAACCCCTATCTCTGCTCCGTGTTTTGCAAGCAATGAAGATGCAATCTTAAGAAAGGCTTTTGTTGTGAGTGTCGTCTCCAAATCTCTGAGACAGAGCTAATTATTAAACGGAGACCATTTGTACCTGAACAGAAGGGTACGGGTGAAGTGCCAATGATCAACACGTCAATTTGACACTTCATCCAAGGCATAGGGGAACTGTGTAGGAACGTGAGCTCCTCACAACAATGATCTGGAAAATTCCAGCATATCTCACCCCTAACCCAGCAAGACTTAGGCTGGGGGACAGCTGTCTTCATATGTATGTTTGGATAAAGGCAATTTTTGACTGATACTTGGTGACACCATGTCCTACTGCAGCTCTGATCCAATTCCAGCATGTACTGAGGTCCTGAAGAAGCACATCTGTGATGGAATTTGATCTAGCCTTTGAACTCTTCAGTCAATCCTCTCCAGCTAATTAACTCACACTGTGTATACACAAGTGTCAGAGAATGTGAACATGTCAGGTCTTATGAGTCCAAAAGAGTACTCTGGGAAAAGTTCAAAGTTCCTTGAAGGCACCCCAGGAGGAAGGAGTTTGGGTGGAGACTTGAGGAATCAGAACCTAACATAGGTGACGCTTGTATTTCTTGGTGTTTATGCTCTGGGTTAGCTTCAGAAAAATGGGCTCCTCAAGGGTTCTTTGAATGATTAAGGTAGAAACCTTCAACCCTTGTTGTAGAATTCTACCTATAAGGATCCCCCAAAGACTCCTTGTCTAGGAATTTAGAAGAAAAGGCAGAAGGAAAAGGTTGTTCCAGTAGGACATTTCTGCTTGGATGGGTTGGATCCCAGAAAGAGACAGAAATGATAAAATATGTTTGCCGGCTGTGCTCAACTCAGTACCTTGCTTTTATCTAAATTGGTTTGTACAGTACAGGTGTCCTCTCACTCTGTCCTCAGATCAGATGACTTTCTCTAACTGTACTTAAAAATGTTTTTCAAATAAGTCTCTGCATGATCTGATCTGGATCTCAGTCCTCTTGCATTTACAGCTGAAGCCTCATTATTTGATTTAGTCTAGTAGTAGTAAAATAAGTTGATTAGAATCTCAGTCACTTCATCATTAGAACTCATGAAGCCCCTTGAAGGATAGTGAAGCAACTTGGATGGCTTATACTCCAAATTCATGCCATTCATGAAAACCTTCCAAAACATAGGCCTTGAATGCAAAAATATGATTTAAAAAACAATAACCCTACTGTTAACCCTAACCTTCATAACCTTTCATATTAACTGAGTTGTGACAGTTGTCATAAATTTGGAAGTGTGAGCTCATATTGGTTTTTTAAATTGATTTTTAAAACTGCTCTTGGATTGCTGAAGCCAATTATATAGATTACTACTTTGGTCACATTTGTTACTATAGAGTTAAATTCACATCTGGCCATCTAAAACACAGACTGTACTAAAGCCCTTAATTCGCAAGTTATAAAAAAAAGAAAAACAAAAGGGTAGTTGAAGTAGTATGTTGTTATTTTGACATAATAACACATTGTTTCAAGATATTTCATCATTATTCTGACTTAATATCTTGAATTAACCTCATTATTTCGACTAAATATCTCATTATTACAACTTAATATCTCATTATTTTGACTTAATATCTTAACGTATAGATTGTAGAGTGTTAGATATTTAGTCAACATAACAAGAAAATATGTGGAAATGACAAGATAATCATTTGAAGTAACAAGTTATTAAGTTTAAATTACAAGATATTTAGTCAAAACAGTGGTAAAGCACTTCCTTAGGGGGCTTCCAGAAGGGGCAGTACATCTGAGTTTACAAACTCAACAAATACACTTAACATCTTGAATCTATAATGTTGAATATGCAACCTATTACAGTATAATGATGTGGTAACCAGAAAAGAACTATAAAAACCACATGCCAACCTAGCTAGCTAGCTAGCTAACTTCTGTAATGTTATTGAAGATCAAAACTGTGGCTGTTACAGTCGATTACGGCATGGTTGACTCCTGTTAAATAAGTCACTGTTAAATCACATTGCTAGTGCATTTATTAGCAGTTAGCTACTGGGCTAGCTGTGTGCTCACGTTATCTGAAGTAAAATACAGCATAGGTGTACAGTACCAACAAAGAATGTCAATAAAACCAAATCAATATCTGATCTTTCTAGGCTGATATGTCAAAAGATTCTCAATTTTGTGAACACATTTCCTTTTTAGAGGATGAAATGTGGTCCCACTTTTCATATGGTACAACGTGTTAACGTAGAAGGGTTAGATTATGCTTATTGGATGTATAATGTATATATTAAAATGCAAACAGGATATTAAGGGTTAATTAGTCATAGAAAATGTTAACTAGTACTTGAATCTTTTTTGCTCTTCTGGAGAAACAGTATATTCAGCTAATATCCAGATGTGGTAAAAGTAGAAAATGTAAACTCTTAAATTGTGTTAAACCATGAAAGTAAAAGTAGAATAAAGATTCACAAAGGAATAAGACGTCTGCCTGATTTTAGTTTCTGGTGGCATATTAGTGCTTCTTTCACTAAGAAACCATGTGGGTAAACATAAAGCAAACTCATCAAAATCTCTCAAATGCTAGCTAGCATCATAATAACTCTGATGATACAAACTGAATGCTAAAAACTAGCTAAAATTGGCTAAGGCTAACCAACAACAGCTTCATTCCTAATCTCTCAAATGTTAGCTAGCATGACGATAACTCTGTCAACTATCCTAATAGCTGTCAGAGTAATGGTATTAGGTCTCATTTTCACTGTTATATCTGTGTAGATTGGTTTGAAATTTAGATTGAAGCTGTGATGCTAAAAAGTCACTTTCTGAATTTACAAATGATAAATGTATGAGGTAAAAAAAAAACTATGAGGTGAAAAAGTAGAGATACTTAAAAACAGATTTAGCAGGGTTAGCAAACATATTCATAACCCCTTGCCTTTTTAATGAATGTTAAGTTATAGAGCTGTTCCTAGACCATTTACACCATACTTTCTTGGACATTACAAAACGTTCTAAACAATTCTATTCAACTTAGATAATGTTAATGGTTTAAAAAACATGTTCATTGAGGTTTAATGCTAAGCTGTATTCTACTCTGGCCACTGTTTTGTTCACGATATAATGTACTACTGCTGAACATCTTCAGCACTTCATTGGTGATTTTACACTTGTTATATCACTCTCTGATAATCTTATGACCCTTCAGATCTGTGCCATCAAACCGCCCTATTTAGCCTAGTTCTTGGATTTATTCTGAAATTATATTCTCCTTTAGACCATATCTCTCTTGAGCTACTTTTTGTAAGTCTCTCCTGATAAGGGCGTTTGCCAAATGCCATAAATGTAAATGTAAGCTAAACTCCAAGAAACTGTGTACTTATAATATTAGCTTGATAATTTGCTTTGCTTTTTTCTGATGTACTGACTGGAAATGAAGCCTTAGGCTCTGAAATGGAAAGCAGAGGTTAAGTGTTGATAACACAAGTGATTGAGTTCAGTGCTGGCACTGATCACAAAAGTACATTCCAACACAATGCCAACGTGCAGTTAGTAATGGTGACGTGCCACCACTGATAAACGTTATTAGCCCTGTTTGTGGGCGGGGCCTCCTGGTGAGCAAACCAACAAGATCTGCGTCACATGCTCTTGGAAAACTGGAAGTCTTCTTAACCTACAATTGGCGTGTAGAAGGGAAATAAGATGATACATGCAGATGGATGTGTTAAAATATATTACAATAATTGAAGACATTTCTATGATACATGGTATGTATCAAGTAGGCATGCAACCAAATATGAATATTATACTGTATATTGTATTATTATTATTATTATTATTATTATACAAACAGGAGGTGCAGAATTCTTTTTTTTTTGTAAAAAGTCTGCCAGAAAGGACTCTGATTTGTGCATCATGGGATCCCACGGGATGCAGCAACAAAGTCACGAGAACAAGAGGTTTTTACAATTTTACAATCCTGCACCACAAATTTACAGCCTCCTTAGTACCTGTCTGGTCAAGATCATGGTGGTTTAAATTAGGCTACTAGATTGTTTATATTTTCGGGAATAATACCAACTTAATTCGTTAGAAAATATTAAAGACAGGTACAAACAAAATATTAATCTGCAATCAATTATGGATCTGAGTGATGTAGCTGAGGTTGAGGAAGTGTCAGAGCCAAAATTCACTGTTTCTGGAGGCAGAGTGGTAGAGTTCATATTTAATTCAAGAAAACAAAATCAAATACAGATATAGATATAAGTTTATAGGTTTCAAATAGTGCTAAATATTAACATCAGATAAGTTGCTTCCAATCAGAATTTGTAACTTTTTTTTTTTAAACATACAGCAACACACAGGATATTTTAGGCATAATTTATCACAATATAAATATTATAATGTCATAATGCCTAACCCTAAATAATTAAAACCATACTGCAGGAATATGTTTCCTTACATTGCTAGTTTTTCTATTTCTAAGATTGGTAATTCAGCAGGATATACTGTATGACCCAGAAAGGATGAGCATGCATAAACAGACTCACAGTTGCTATAGTGATTGTTATAAATCGTGCTGTCTTAACAGTGGAAGTCTCCTTCTCTCAAAACCACAACCTACGCTCTGGGATTTCTTTTAGCTCTTTATAATAGATGCTCGATTTTGGCAACCACGCCAGGGATTTGTTAGAATATGCAAATGATCTCTTCCACAGATGACCATCAATAAAGACAAGAACCATAAAACAAAAGAAAAAAAAGAAGGATTGCACAATGACAAGTCACTAAATGTATTTCTCAAAACCACTGTGACATATTTTGTGTCACAAAAAATGTATACAAAATGTGAATTTTTATTTATGGGCAGTGTTAAATTTTCACATGCCTCCAAACTTTTGCCGTGGGCTTGTTTCCGCTCCTGTGTGCTTCACTCTGCCTCATTAAGGAGCACTATTGTTCTTTCCACTCGCCATTTCCAGGACCTTTGGGTGTGATGTGAATATCAAGTGGTCCTCTAAGGCAGAGCCCCTGAAAGGCTGTTTTAACATTTAAAATCTATGCTTGCGCTCCAATAATTGCTGGACCTGTGCATGTTTTATGGAGTGGAGATAAAGTGTAGTCGAGTCTATTATACTATGATCATATATCATCTGGGTTATTACATGAGTCATTGCCCTTTCACACTCGCAAAAAGACATTTTATTCTACTTGGTTTTTTGGTAATACTCATTCAAAGGGATGCATGACACCTATATAAGCCTACATAGACAACTGCCATAAACCTACATGAGCAGTTATAAAGGAATGCTTTTGTCAGTTGTGATATCAAGTTGACCTCAAATCCATTTTCGTTGACACAAGACAACTGACATTGTATCTCAGTGCACATAAAGATCACAAAATGGCTCTCAAAACCAAAATTACTCTAATATAGAGTCAAAGACAATATACATACCTATATACAACATACAATATACGAAGTATACATGTCATTACTGTGTCATTGAAATCTTATAAGCATGAATCTCACTTTACTAAAGGGGATGAGGAACGACATTTAACTATACATTACCAGAAGTGTAAGAAACACTGCAGAATATATTTAGAAGGTCTCACATTTGTTCATTTTTTTCTTTAAAAAAGTCACTTGAATAGCTATGTCGCATAGCTATACTGTATGTGAGGAGGAGATGTTTATTTAGCATTTGTGGAAGGAGTCTCCAGTGTCAGCACTTTGTGTCTTCAAGACAGAGATGTTCTCGTTTCTCTGTATCATGACAAATTGCATTTTTTTTTTTTTTTGCCTTATTAACTTCAAGAGAGATGCAAAAAGAGAGGCTGGTGAGGGAATGCTATAAAGTAACTTATAACAGGAACTAACTTTTTCTGTTTCATGGACATTCCATAAAATATAATGGATAAAAAGTATGATGTGTCACTCTTTAATAAATGAAAAAATGTAACCTCTGTCAAGTTGATGTGGTATAAGAGGAATAAAACACTTTGGAATGTGCTGTTATAGGAAAATACTCAACTTCAGTTCACCACACCACCTCATCATGTTTGTGTTTTATTCCTTATGTAACTCTTACATACCAGTCATGTATTGAGCAACAAAGTCACTTCCCAGTACATGCTCATGATGACAGAAAGTGAAGCACAAAAATCTGTCAACGCTTTCACACAGGTCTTACATGACTAAAGCAATCTGTGACAACTGACACCAGTTATATTAAGCCTTCATAATTGTTTATATAAGTTTACGTCAGTTGTCATGAAGGGCTTATATACAGACAGATGACAAATTAAAGTAAAACACAACAAAGTATGTTAGTACGGTAAGACTCTACAAGACACTGGAACTGTCCTGGAGTGATGAACACCAAAAGATGGATAAAAAGTATGTTGGTGTTGTGATGATAGTGATAAAGACCGCTGTCTAAAACATCACTCAAAAAATCTCCCACAGGTCGCGATCTGGTCGCGAATTGTGTCGCGATCTGGTGAGTGTGAAGGTCAAAACATATAATTTACATAATTTTCTTCCTCATTGGACCATTCAGTGAGCCTTTGTGTACTGTTGATGGGGGTGGAAACATCCTGGAAGAGGCCATGCCCATTATAGAAATGTTTGATCATAGGATAAAGGTGATCAGAGGCAGGAACTTTGGATTGATTTGTAGTGACTCATCCCTCTAAGGGGAGAAATGAACTCAAACCAAAATAAATAAGATCCCCCCACAGCATCACAGAGACACTATTTTCACTATTGTATCTATTTGTATCCCTTGTTTCTCCATGTGCTTTTGGTTCTGTTCTAATCTCGTCACTGGTTTGTTATCCGACTGTGTTCACCTGTTCTGTGTTAGCTCATTGATTAATTTGTCTTTGTGCACTCTGATCTTTCTGTGTCTCTTCGCCAAGACTTATCATGCTCCGTTATTGAGTTCTGAGTAGCGTTATAACACCTGGCTGTAACCTTCGCCCATTTTTCGTGTTTTGATTATGGATTGCTCTTGGCTAATGTTGTCTGCCTATGCTCAGACCCCTGTTTGGAACTTTGATGATGATACTTAGATTGTCTCTAATAAATACCACGCTAGGTTTACGTACTTGTTCTGATTCTGCTTTTACTTTTTACATTCTTCTTGCCAAAGTCTGGACAAAAACATTTCACTAGATGAAAATAGTGTTGAACCATTACATAAGGTGTTCTCTCTTCACATTTCTACAACCTATTCAGAATCCCAGGATCGTCTTGTTCTCTTGTGGTACCCTAATTAAAATAATCTGCAGTCTGATTAATAACAGAGATATATCAGCCCCGGGTTTGCTGTATTTGCATGCACCACTGACACCTCCGTCACAAGGGGAGAGAGTTGATTAATAATTCTGCGCTAGCTGCAGTGTATTGAGCCGTGAGTGCCGTATAGGAGTAAAGGAGACCAATTTTCCAGCTATCAAATCACACTTTGCACCAGTATTTTTTTTTTACACTGTGACTGTCGGATTATTTTCTTCATTTGTAGCAGTGTGACTCAACTCTTTTAACACAGGCTCGATCATCACACTTTTCATTCTGGCTGTCATATGTCTTTAATTTTTAATAACTCATATCCAGACACATCTAACAAAGCCTCAGATTGTACTGCACAAAATTCATAGAACAAAATTCATTGTACAAGTATTGTATTAATATCATGGGATATTAGAGATATTTCAGACAACTAACTCTGATGTAAAAACAAGGTAGCCTACTTTTTAAAGAGCAAACTTACTACTCATTGACATGAAAAGTGACATCAAAGAAGTGTTCAAAATATATAAGGGTTAAAACTCATAATAAAACAGTCCATAATAAACCATAATATTAGGGTGAATGGTTATATCATGCCATGATTTTTTTCATATGGTATGCTTAAATGAACTTTTTAACCATGCTGTTCTTCCCTTCTCAGGCTATGTGCAGTGGCTGAGCTGTGATATGGCTGAACGGGCCAAGCAGGCCCAGAATTCCCTGCTGCAGTGCTGTGTCCACCTCCACCTCTGCTCCCTGTGGCCCACTGTGAGCGTCTGATCCTGCCCCGCCACCCCCCCGCGCCCTCCCTGGGCTTCCCAATCACCAGGCCTCCTGGCTTCACTGCAGGCCCACCATGGGAGGATGCCTCTCCAAAACCAAACCAGGTGACACACACGCACACACACACACACACTCCTGTACGCCCCCACCTACACACACCCTCAAATCCTGTAATAATTGGCACTTGTTTCTCCGCCTATATATAGGTCAGTCTAACCTGCCCCCCCGACCCCCGTGTGGCGTGGCTTTCTTTTGGTGCTGCAGGAATTTTAATGCTCTCAATTGCTCTCTGTGTTTCATGGGGATTAGACAGAAATATGAGTGGCAAGTGTTTGAATGTTGCACAATGTATCGCTGTTCTGTTTTTTACATCTTGAGTTGCTGAAGGGCAGAAATATGGCTTCATCTGTCAATAGGCTCGCTTTTTTGAACTGTGAGAGTGTAGGCGCAGGATTTTTAGAAAGCAGTGAGATCAAACAGAGTGAACCTACGCTACAACGACGTATGCCTTTTATCATGCCAAAAAACAATTCAGTGAAAAGCTATTCAGTGTACAAAAAGCTTTCCATTTCTTGTATTTCCCACTTGGGCCAAATGCAGTCGATCAGGAGAGATGTGTTTGGTGTCAGATTGTTTGTAGTTTTTATACTGGAACTATGAAGCTCATGTAGCTACCACATAATGGAAATGTAAGTATTTTCTGTAAATGCATGCCCAAATCTTTATATATACTTGCTTCAAACAACATTAGCAGGCCATGGAACAACATTTTTAAAATTCAAAGTGTAATTATCATCCACATCACTTCAAGGCAAAATTACGCCCTCAAACGTTGAACCTAGGGGAATGAATGATGCCAAATTCCACTTAAAGAACATTATAGCATTCTGCTACGCTGTAAAGTTTTTTTTTTTAAAGATGACAGACAGTAAGTTACACTGTCCTACACCACATCAGTAAATCTGAGTGACATCATTGAAGAACTGGATGTGGTTTGAGGCAGAGATTTTTTTTTACAGAAAAGATGTTGAAAGAGACAAACAATCATTACCTCATTATAGAGTTGTTGAATTCTTGAATCTGATTGGTCAGAAGGTGTTGATTAATTTTCCATAACAGCAGGTCTGACAATATTGTTGGAATCAAGACACAGGTTTAATTTAAATTAAGGCATTCGATCAAATACGTTATCATTTCTATAGTCACAATAAACAGAAGAAAGTACAATTGTTGATATGCTGCTGACGTTCTCTGTAAGGAGATCTCTGCATTTTTGGAAGGAGTCTCCAGCGTGAGTGCTTTATAACAGTCAGAGCTGTCGAATTAATGTTTCCACTACAGGAAAGCCTTCAGGACAAAGAACACTGCATTTTCTTGGTAACAATGGCAAAATTGTGTAAATTAGATTTTCCACCATATCACCATAGCTTTGTTTCTTACTTAGAAAGATATCTGAGAAATCTCTGGAAGATGTTATTCAGTATTTTAATTTTACATTACACAATCTACTAACTGAGATAATTTGCTTGGCTTTAACACTGTGTGCTAGTGTGTATGAATGTGTGATGGTAGAATAAAGGCTATGGAAAGAGACCAATTAAAAGAGAGAGAGAGAGAGAGAGAGGTGAAAGGCAGGGGAAAATTGTGTGATTAAGTCAAACAGAAAGTGAGCTTTTATTATATTTTAGCAGGTTTACTGCTTAGTATGACATTCAAAATTATTGAAACGGTATATCCATATAGTACTGCATTTTGTAACCCACACTGTACATACATTTATCATTCTATAGCTGCATGGTCACTTCCTCTGTAACTCAATGGAGTTTTGATTTCTGGCTTGCAAGTAAATTTTTACACCATGCATTTCAAGCAAACTACAAACACACTCTGTGTAGCGTGTACTGAAGAGCCAGGTCTCGTTTAGTTGCCACAGTGTCACTAATTATAAAGCATTCTTTCTTCTCCACCGCCGACTCGGACGTCTCTTATGATTTTCCATTGACTTTAATTAAGCTTCGCTCAGCAGGTGAGAATTCTCTCTGAGATTAAAGCGTAAGACCTGGGTTCTCAGCACATTTTTCCAGCCGGTGCGAGAGAAAGCAGGTTCCGCACTGGCTGTGGTGGAACCATGTTACACAATCACTTTACAAGTTATAGGAATGATTCATGTAAGGAATAAAACATCATGAGGCATGCTGTTATATGAATATAATCAATGTCCTTAAATCTTCTTATACCACAGCAATTTGACAATGCTAACATTTTTATTTATTAAAGAACGACAGCCTACTTTTGATCAGTTTCCTGGTTATGTTTAATATCTGCGAAGCAAGTTATCACTTACGTTATTAACAGCGATAAACAGTCGTTTGCCTTTTAATATCCACTTATGTGGAATGTCCACCATACAATTCCCTACGTTTTTACTACATTTCTTTAAGAAAAAAAAATCTATCTGTGCTGCAGTTTCTATACATTGTCACGTATAGTATATTTTAAATGGAACCAGAATATGTTCAATATTTCATAACTCTGATATGCTTTTGTATTTGTGATGCCTTGGCAGTAGAGGTCAAAGTTGAGCTCACTCTCCTGGAGAAGGAGAAGGAAGCGGACCTGATGTCTCCAAATGGTAAGGCTAGTCCGTTCTCAGAGTGTCGTCCAAATGGTTCTCTGGGTCACTGCTCAGATGAGGACTCGTCCGTTCTGCGTCCCTCACACAAACACCGAGACTACATCGAGGCCACAGTGTGCCACGTCAAAGACCTGGAGAACGGACAGTAAGACGCACATATTATTTACACCCTGTGCGCTTCCAGTGTTGTGTGAAAATTTTATGTTCTGTGCACAATATGGGTGTATGAGGGTACTTGCGTGGAGTGTGACGAAATATGTGCTTGACGTAAACATCAGCGTGTATCAGTGTATGAAAATGATTTACGGTGTTCTGTTTCCTCTGGGAAATTAGTATGTTAAAGGAATGGGCCTGGGATTTTCAATCAAATCTGCATCTGTTTCAGTCAAGAACTTTAACACAATTACTCGTTTTAAGAAAAGAACGAAAAAACTGTTTAAAAAAATTTGGAGGTCTAAGTTGTTCAACTTTGTCAATAAATGTTTATTCAAAACATATTTTTTGCAGTATTTCATGAAGTTATTTTTAAAATAACCTCTAAATTTGTGTAATCTGTGATTTCAAAGATGAGTTGATTTTTTTTTCTGGAGAAAGAATTTGTGATTTTGATCTTAACCTTTGGGAAAACATAAATCAAACAAAATGGTGATAAGTTTGGTTTTATTGTTATAACATTACAGTAGTTTTTCATTTGTATTTTATAATTGCATATTTTAAATGTTAGATAGTTTTATACAAAATGTCAGTTAGACTTCCATTATAAGTGATTTTTGAAGATTTTTATTACAGTTTCTTGCATAAGTTCTAACCCACCTTGAACTTTTCCACATTTGTAGTGTTAAAAGACATGGACTTAATTAGGACTTAATTTCATGAATCTATACAAAATAGCTCATAATAATGAAATGACAAGAAAAAAACAATATAGTTTAAAAATTATTTACAAATTCAAAAAATGTAAAGGTATTGATTTCATACTTATTCACCCCTATTGCTGTGAACTGGTGTGAACAGTTGCCATCAGAAGTCATATAATTAGTTGATTGGAGTAAAAACCATTCGTCCAAGACAAAGTTCTGGAAAAAGCATCAATCAGGGTTTGGTTATATATATATATATATATATATATATATATATAAATATATATATATATAAAAAATCTCATCTTTTATAAAAACATGCCATGACGCTGCCTAAAAAAGTCACCAAAAAGTCAGTGACTGGGTAAGGAGGGTGAAATACAGAAAAGTTCAAGGGGGTGAATATTTATGCAAGGCACTGCAATACAAGGAAATGTGTCGAAATTGTTTGTCCATGGTAATCACACAGGTGTAATGGATAGAGACTAGGTTGAAAGCACTGGAGTATTTCTTTAATGGTATGTGTGATGGATCTTGCAGGATGCGTGAGGTGGACTTGGGGCCGGGCAGAGCTCTGCTCATTAAGGAACATGGGGAATTCTCTGCCATGGGGCACAAATGCCCACACTATGGGGCACCACTGGTTAAGGGTGAGGAAGATCTTCCATAGTTTTTGCCTAGCAATGGTGCAGAAAGAGCTCTGAACAGGAACTTGACTATACATAATTGGGTTGTAAATCAATGGATTGTAGTAATAGTGTTTAATCGAGCTGAACGTTTACTGTGACAGGAGTTTTATCTAAAGGACATGTTCGGTGTCCATGGCACGGAGCCTGTTTCAACATTGCAACCGGAGACATCGAGGACTTCCCAGGTCTGGACAGCCTTCCCACTTTTCAGGTGATACTTCAAGTTTATCTGTTAGTCCCAGGCTGCTGCTCATATACCATTCTTATGCAATATTGAATTCCACTTAAATGAATACTTTGTCTAAAGAAACAAAACAACAACAAAAAAAGAAATGTACACAATTTTGCCTTTACCCTAAATCAGCCAGAACTCATCAACTATCTGTCTGTTGGTGTCGAGTGTATGAAGATTTAGGCATGCAGTTTGGTAGCTATAAGTCTTCATTATATGGTAGCTACTTGTTAGTGTTTGATTCCTTACTTGCGAGAGCGATATAGAACTGAGGCCACACATTTAATGAGAAAGAAAAGAGAAATGTAACACACTGACAGGCCACTGACATTTAACCTCTTTTTGCCACAGGTCAGAGTTGAAAAGGAGAAGGTGATCATACGGGCAAACAAACAGGTAAAACACTCTTTTAGTCAGATGCGTGAGGTGTAAGTGTGTGAAGAAGAGGTGTAACAAGCATCAGTTATTGTTATAAATGTGTGGTGTGACAGGCTCTACAGACGCAGAGGAGAACGAAGGCCATGGCCAAGTGCTCAGCCGTCATCAACTCCAGTACAAGCTTTAGCCATGTTCTCATCATCGGATCAGGTAAGAACCCTACACAAAAATTGTTTTTGCTCAGAAAAAAAAACAATACCTTAGCTGTGACAAGACAATGTATTAGACTGATTTGGACTACATAATGCACGTGTATGACAAATGTGTCAAAATGTATCGAATGGTTCAAGTAGACATCAGTGATTTTTGTCTTAATGTGTTGAAAAAACTCCTTTTCTACCTAACACTGAACTTCAAAAGTTTAAAAGACAAGAAAAATATGTGTTTGCTCATAATAGATGCCTGCCCAGAATGGGCTTCTGCCCAACATGGGACATCAACCAAGAGGAAACTTCTGCCCAACCAGGGGCTTCTGCCCAACTAGAAGCTTCTGAACAACACTGGGGCCTTGCCCACCTGGAAACATTTGCTCAATCAGGGGCCTTGACCAGTAGAAGGCCTCTGCCCTACATGGGGCTTTGACCAGCAGGAGGCTTCTGCCCAACCAGGGGATTCTGTCCAACATGGGCTTCACCAAGCAGGAGGCTTCTGCCCAAATAGGGGCTTCCATCCAGTCGGGGGCCTCTGCCCAACATGAGGCTTTGCCCCACTGGAGATTTCTGCCTGACCAGAAGCTTCTGCCCAACCAGGAGCTTCTGCTCACTGTTTGGCTTCACCCAGCAGGAGGCTTCTACCCAAACAGGGGCTTCTGCCCAACAAGAGGCTCTGATCAGCAGGAGGTGTCTGCCCAACCATAGGCTTCTGCTCAAGAGAAGCAGTAGGCTTCTCCCCACCATGGGGTCCAGCAGGAGTCCTCTGCCCAACCAGGGACTTCTGCCCAAAATGGGGCTTTGCCCAAATAGTGGCTTTTGGCCGATTAATTGATTTGCCAGCAGAGGGCTTCTGCCCAGACAGGAGATTCTGACTAACAGGGGGCATTGCCCAGCAGGAGGCTTCTGCCAAAAAAGGGCTTTGCCTAGCAGGAAATCTAGGTCCTACATGGAGTTTTGCCGAGGAAGAGGCTTCTGTCCAGTTAAATGATTTTCCCAGCAGGAGGCTTCTGTCCAACATCAGCAGACATAATTTCACATGTGAGAGTCCAGAAAACACGATTTCTTTCTGTTAGAATTCTCACTTGGCTGGTATTAGTTCTTGTCTGGACGAGAGTGACACTCACTCACTATCTCACGTTTCCCACACTCACTGCTATTGAACTTTCTCTCTCAGGTCCCGCTGCGTTGGTGTGTGCAGAGACGCTGAGACAGGAAGGCTTCACCGACCGCATTGTGATGTGCAGCATGGACAAACACCCTCCGTATGACAGGCCTAAACTGAGTAAGGTTTGTACAGAGTCACTGCAACACACAGTGCAGTGGAGGAGAGTCGCGTTCCCCTCGGGGCCTGATTAACCTGATAAATGTTTCAAATGTTCTTACTCCAAGACTTTACTCTATAACTTGCTTTTAGACCTGAATGCTTTCTCGACAATACAGTTCCCAGCTACAGTAGTTTCTTGTGTGGTCTTGGATTTAATTTGCACCATTTTCCTCTTTTTTCCAAATTTGTAGTTGATCAGACAAGACCTGTTTGGTGGCCAAAGTTTGGGTTTTGGTTCCACGTCAGACACCAAATATGTCATGGGCTGCATGCAGAGTTCATATGTTTAATTTCATTCCATATTAAGTTTTCTTCAGTCTAGTTGATATATACTGTATATATGGGGAAAAAATAATTTGGTTTCATACAGTAAGCAAACATTTGCTTAGTTAACTACAGTGTGATTGTGCTTCTTTGTCATTATAGTCATTAGAAAGCACAGCTGAGCAGCTACAACTGCGCTCAACCGAGTTCTTCCAGAGCCACGACATTGAACTGCTGTTGGAGAAAGAGGTGCAGTTTATCAATCATTGCTTCTAAACTTCAAAAACTGGACGTATAATACTCAATAATTAAGCAATATCGCTTTTTATTTGATATTGCTTTTATATAACAGTTCTATAAACAAGAAATTAATATCGAGTAAGTGACATTTTTGACACAATATGGCCAAAAGTTCTGTTTATTTTTGCTCCGCTAGCGGAAAAAGATCCCAAAGAAGCTACACTCATTTTACAGCACAGTGGCTAGCTGGCTAGCTAGCTCACATTGATTTGTACATTCCCTTTAAAGGTGCTTCTGGCCAAATTGGCATCCCATTTTTCCTTTCATCTTCATCTGACAAGTTTTCATGTTTTAAGTCAAAAGGTATATTTCTGAAAATGATCATTTGCCATGCCCACTGATTATGTTGCTAGCACTACTGCGGTAACCGTTTCGAATTGGAAAGTGGAGTTTTATGTAGCAAGCACAGATGAGTGGAGAGATACACACAGTGAAATGTCCCAGTGTGGTTAAAGGAAATATCAGCACTCTTGGAACACTGCTTGTTCAATCAAATTAGTGGACCGGAACTAACTGTTGTATAATAAAGGAATAAACACTTGGGGGCATGCTGTTATAGGAAAATAATCAATGAGGCCGTGGCGTGAAGCGGACTGATGCAAAGCAGAGTTACTGTTACCATTCTGCAGTTAATAAAAATAAAAAAAATATACTATATTACACCCACCCAGCCAGTTGGACCACTAAAAAAAAGTAAAACTTATTATAGTACGTAAAATATATTTTATTAAAAAAAAAAAAACAGCAATAGCCCATCCCTTGTACTGGAGTACAAGCTTTTTAAAACAAGTTATGAAAATGAAAAAACTGTTTGCTTTATAAACAGTGACCTCAAGTTAGTCTAACTGTAATATACAGAATTCAAGCAATTTCTAGCAGTTCTATTTTTGTTTTCCCTCTTGCTGATCTTAACTATCCATGATTTTACCTCCTCAGGTTGTGTCAGTCGATGTAAAAACAAAAACCGTAATGTTTCAGGATGGCTATAAGATGGAGTACAAGAAGCTCTTCATTGCAACAGGAAGCAGGTAAGAACAATTTCTCTTCGTAATGCAGTAGGCAAGACCTGATGTAGTGCATCTGCAGGCCTGTGTCTGTATTAAAGCTTATTAGGATGTACATGAACTATATCATTAAAAGTAATCTTCTGTAAAAGATGAACATTAACCCCTTAATTTATCATTTTATTATGCAGTTCAAGTCAGCCTTTAATCAGTAACTACAGTGAAAGTAACAGGGAAGGTGTGTTACAAACGTGATGAATGTAAAATGTCTGTTGGGAGTTTATGGGGTTAAAGCATCTGCTAGAGGGTTAATGTAAAAATATGAGACAGTTAAATAACTCATAGTATTATGTTAGGAGTAATAATAGAAAATAATTATGATGTGTTCCCACAGCAACTTGCCAAGTTATTAGTTAAAAAAAGAATGTCACATACATTTTATTCACAATTTCATTTAATGTTGTAGTTATTTTCTGTTACCACTTCTCTTATAGCTTCTATGAACCATCATTCCCTCATCAGCCTCTCCTTTTTCTCTCTCTTGAAGCATATCATGTTACAAAGAAACCATAAAAAAATATTACTTGTACAATATTAAAAGCACTGACATGGGAGACTCCTTCCAAAAATTGTTGAATCAACTCACAGAAAATGTCACTATGTCAACAATTACACAATTTTTTATAACCTTTTGACAACATATTAAAACAAGCGCATTAATATAAACCTGTGGTTTGCCTCAGAGCTGCTGTTATAGACACTTAATCAACAACTTCTGATTAAATAGTATCAAGAATCCAACAGTGCTGTGATATAAAGATCAATAAACAACTAAATGATGAATATCATCCATGTTAGTGGTCCATAACATATGTGATTAAGGAAAATTAAGGATGAATATAATAAGAACTATAACTAGCATTAACATTACATAGAAATATCTAAAAAGAGAAAATATAAAAACAGCATGTTTTGGGTAAAATGTTGGAAAATGTGCCATTCATTTAGTACAGTTTCTTCACTCATGATTCATAACTAGTGCAGGGATGCCATTAATCATTCTGTCCTAGTCAGAGCTCAGCCGAATCCTGAATAAATGAAGGATATGAAATTATAGAGGGGAATCTTGGCATTCTGAAGTGTTGACATGAACAGAAAATTCTCTGATTCATGAGGAAGTCGTTGCTTAGTCAGCTCTCATTCTCCCCTGCTGAACAGGCTGTGAAGGTTGTGCAAGGATTGCTGTGTTATTCCCTTCTTTACTGGATCTAGGTGATTCATACGTATAGGAAAATACCTAAAAACAGTACATATTTAGCAACAGTGTCCTATTACACCAATTCCCATGGATGAGGAAATATTCTGCTTATGTCGGCATTTTAATTGCTTCATCTTGAGAATATGATCATTATCTCATTCTGGTATTATTTGAATACAAGCTGAAATGTGAATAATTATTTATGTACAACAAACACTATCACAAATATTAGAAAAACAGATAATTCTGGGCCATAAGCTTCAGTTATGGCAATCGCAAATGTACAGTGGGGGAAAAAGGTAGCCAACCAAAGGCAAGCAGCTACATTTAAAGGGGCAGTTTGTAAGTTTTAGACCTGCCTGCAAAGTTAATTGCATTTACACTGAAAACTCTATCAGCCCTTCCTCTTTCCCCCCATCCAGTGTATACCTTGAGTTACAGGGCTAAGCAAGTCTGTTGTATCTGGGGGCGGAGCTTATTTCTGGGCCAGAAAAATGTAAACAGAAGCCTAAAACAGAGTTCTTAGGTTGATGTTCTAGGGGGAAACTGTAAAGGTTCTATGCAGAGCTCAACAACAGAAAGCAAACAGGGATTGAATGCAAGTAGTTACTGCCGGTTGCCATGGTTCCATGTGATATAACCCTTGGAAAGACATACAGAATGCATGCAAAACCACCTAATTTCTTCAGGCCAATTTTAACCACTAATCAAATGTACTTTCACAAAAAAAATAAATAAATAAAATGACTGAGAAGGAAATCACTTGTGTTTAAATGGCAGAGAGGATATTATGTTATGAGGATATTTCACTGTTCATCATTGGTTATTATTGATAGACTACCATCTCTGGACATTAGTAAATTTAATTATAATATATATATATATATATATATATATATATATATATATATATATATATTAATTAATGATTATGCTCTCACCTTCATCGGCGCTTTCCCTAGCTATTTACGAGTGGGCTAACTGGAAATGTGTCGTGCTGGTTACGAGTCCGAGAAACCAGAACAAGGTAGCAGATCATGTGACTGGGTTTGTAATTTGATATTTGGCTGAGGATTCTGGGACACGGAGTTCATGCTGGTACATGACAGTGCTTCCCTATCAGAAAGGATTCCCTTTTAGAAGCCAAAGTATCCGTAACTATCTGATAAGCCCCTTTTCTGGGAGTGTATCTTTCAAATTGTATGATTACAATAGATTTAGGGACACTTTAACACATTTCTAACTGCACCTTTAAGCTTTTCAGTGCATCTAGACTCTGGGCCAAAATTGTCCCAATCGTAGCTGAATCAGACTGACCCAACTGTAAGCTGCGTTTGAGTTGAGTTTGAATATTGCTATTCATTATATGTCAGTATGCAAGCCAGCACTGGACCATTCTTCATTTCCTAGCTGTGACTAAGGCTCTTTAATAAATTGGCAATAAAAACAAATGGAGAGCAATATTCGTTTATTTTACTGGCAAATCAATGGCCTCTGTCTTCTCTGTAAACAAATATCTCCAGTCTGGATGAGACAGACAATTTATCTGGAATTAAAGAACAGACAGTACACCAGCAAAACAATGCAGAAAACCCATTAAAAAATTTTTCACCCAAAGCATAAACATTATTGAACTGTTTACATAATCAGGTTGAAATCATCTGTAACTTTCAGCTCTTTGCTACAACAGTGATACTTATGCAATATACCATCTAATATGTATTTTAATATGTCTAATACTGTCAGTCTACAACACACCACTTTGTCACTGATTATTTTTCTGTAACACCACACCCCCTAGTTTTTCATTCTTTACTTAACATATTGGACATTATTTGTATTTGTAAATACATAACATAAATACATATCCAACCACAAAATATCATATGGTACCACAAAATTGAAAAAAAAAACATAAATATTGTTCTATATATATATATATATATATAAGACAGCATTTTGTGTGTCATGTCAGTAAGCCAAAAAGCGCCATGATGTTGACTGATAAACTCATTTCTCTGTCTCTCATTCTCTCTCTCTTACTCAAAGACCCAAGTCCATAAACTACAAAGGTAAAGACGTAAGCAACGTGTTTCATCTGAGAACTCCTGAGGATGCGAACAGCATAGCCAGACTGGCTAGCAGCAAGAACGCCGTCATCGTGGGGACCTCATTTATTGGTGAGATATCATGACAAATGTTGCAGGATATCCATTAACATTATCTCATATGGTTCATGCTGGAGCTTAGAGTTTCATTCATTATGTAACATTCTCAGAAATGCTGAAGTATGCAATATTATTTATGGCTCAGGTACATGTGTGTGAAAGTAATCTAGCTACAGATGTGTGGAATATTCTCACCGGTATCCAGGTGTATTTAAGGTGTAAATAAATATATTTTTGTCCATCCAAGTCAATGTTCGGTTGTTTGGTTAGCAAGCTTTCATTACTGGCCAGTACAAAACTAAAGACTCTAACTTCAGATACCAAACATGTCTTGGCATATTGGCTACAATATGGGAAAATTTCATATTTTGGCCAGATTTTTTTGCTCTAATTAGTGCTTACCTGTGTTCAGGTATGGAGGTCGCAGCTGCTCTTACAGATAAAGCTCACTCGGTCTCTGTGATCGGCATCGATGCGGTGCCTTTCCGTAAAGCTCTGGGGGAGAAAGTAGGGAAAGCGCTGATGAAGGTGAGAACGCCATCACTACCTTTATTTACTAATGTCCAGAAATGGTGCTTCCATTACTTGTTAGCTACATTAGCCTCGTAGCTCCAGTACATAAGTAAAGAACTAAAGCAAACAGCAATCATACCATATGCTGGACAGATACAGAAAACACAAGCGATAAGATCTGTTTTAATAACCCTGATGGAATGTTTTGAGGGTTACAAAAACATAGTTTTCTCACTACCATTTAAAAGCACACATGCAGAAGATAAGTTCCGAGCTATTAAACATTCTCAATAGAACAACAAGCAGAACAAGGACAAGATGATATATTATGCCATATCAGGACCCAGTTCCTGAGATCTAACCCACATTGTTAGACTGGATGTAATTTCACAAAACCAATCGTTCGCCTGCAGCAGAAGCCTGAAAGTGTCTGTGTCAGCATTTCAGAATTGCCTGCAAGTGTAACATAATGCAGGACATAAATGCTGAGGGGGTTTATCAGGGCTTTTCCAAGACTCGTAAAACAGTCAATCACTGGAGGATATGGGCAGAGAGAGTTAACAGAGTGAAATTTGTAAAAAAAAACAGGATAGAACGAAAAAAGGAAATTAGCTCTGTCTCTGTAATCGCTGCCTAAGATGACTATGTTCACGATGTAGAATGATCTATACAGCGCATTACACCACAGTCTTGTTGAGTTCTTTAATCTGATTGGTCAGAAGGCGTTTATATTAATGAGCTCTTATTCAGAGGGACTTGTATGGTACATAAACAGATTAAAAACATGTGTAATTGTTGATATGAAGTTTTCTGTAAGGAGACGTTTATTTCTAGGAAGGAGTCTCCAGTATTAGCGCTTTGTAACAGTCAGTCAGAGGTACAGCTCTAATTTTAAGTTTTCCAACCCAAGAAAGTCTTCAGGACAGAGGAGATTGTGTTTGTAATCATGTTAACATCAACAGATTTAGACATGCAGTTTGTACAATGCTAAACTGGTAGCTATGTAAGGTACAAAACACTTCAGCAATCAGTGACGTGGGTGGTGTGATGCGACCGGACGTGAAGCATGTAGTTACTGTTACGATCCTGAAGTTGATTATTTCCTGCAACATCACTTTCAGAAGTCTTTTATTCCTCTTATACCACAACAATTTGCTAAACAATTATATTTTGCTATTAATTAAAGAACAATGAAAAATTTATCAATTTAATGTTGTGGAAAGTCCATGAAACATGTTAGTTCTTGTTCTAGTTATAGTTGTTAAGTTACACCTTCTATAAACAATTGTTCCTTCACCAGCCTCTTTTTTTTCTCTGTCTTGAAGTTAATAGGACAAAAAATTCAGCTTGTCATTTTAACAGTAAACTGCAGTAAAATTTGTCTGAATGTAACAAAGCACTGACACTGGAGACTCCTTCCGTAAATGTTAAATAAACGTCTCCTTATAGAAAACTTCATCATATCAACAATTTCGTTTACGTAGAGCATCTGTCGTACGAGAATTTGCTGTTGCCATAGAAACGATAATGTGTTAGAACGAGCGCGTTAATATGAAGCTGTGATTCGCCTTGCAGCCTGCGATATTCTCATAGACAATTAAATAGACACCGTGAGACCAATCAGATTTGAGAATTCAACAGCGCTGTGGTTTAAGAGCTTTTATTACTTGTTAGCTATTTCTTTAACGGCTGGAAACTTTGGACACAAAACATCTGAAGGTGATCATATAAGCCCTAAAGGTTTAGCGATTTATTATTTGGGTTTTTCTCTTGGTTAATCTATCCTGTATGCGCTGTCTTCTTGTAGCTGTTCGAGATGAACAGGGTGAAGTTCTACATGCTGAACGAGGTGTCTGAGATGAGAGGCCATCATGGACAGGTATCCAGAAAGTGAGAGAAACTCTGCTGGAGAAGGGCTCTGATGGATGGACTCTTTCTTCACCTCTCTCTGTTTCCACACCTTCCTCATTTTCTACCTTACCATTTGTCTCTTCAGCTTTTATTCCTCCATTCTTTATGCCTGTGTGTCTGTCTTTTAGCCTGCAAATATGTGTAAATAATGTCTAACGCTTATCTCAGATGGAGTGCAACTGACAGCCAGCCCTGAAGCAAAAACCCAGCATAAACAGAATCTCTCTTCTCTCTCTTGTTTTTCATCAGTTAAAAGAAGTAGTGCTGAAAAGCGGCAAGGTCTTAAGAGCAGACGTGTGTGTTATTGGCACAGGTGAGTCTCACTCTGACATGCATCCACATTACTACACTGCCACTCTCCTGAAGTTTCCTTTGTTTTTTTTTTTATGTTAAATCTGCTTTAAATCAATAAAAAGTAAGAATCGCTGTGACGTGAATCCTCAGGTGCAACTCCTGCTACTGCATTTCTCAAACAAAGTGGCTTGCACATGGACTCCAAGGGATTCATAACTGTGAACAAGGTACAAATATCATTTATATGTCTTATATTGGTAGTAGCACTTTATTTTAGACTTCAGTATGGATAATATTTAATAACCCTAGGTATATCATAGTTAGAAGTGAATCTGGATCATACTTAGTATACTGCATTTTTAACTACACAGTAGCGTATGTAATAATGATAAGTAATACACTGAAATACACAACTTCAATGCATTATTTATCATTTCACATTAAATTGCTCTTGAATTCTCAATTTTGATTAGTCAGAAGGGTGTTGATTTATTTTCTATAACAGCAGCTCTGACAGTAATTCTAGCTACGAGCCAATCACAGGTTTATATTAATGTGCTTGTAATATGTTATCATTTCTATAGTAATGGTCAACTATAACTATAAATGGTTAATTATGGTTGTAAGTAATAGTTTAATGCTGTTTTTACTTAATAATTTATTGCTGTTTTTCTTTCTTTTTGAAATACTTGGATTCTAAACGAAACGTCTAAACATTACTTTTGCTGCCAGGTTTATATTATTACACCATCTAGGGCCACAGTCCACAGTGTAATAAGAGGCACACAATTCCTTTATTTTTGTCTATGTGGTTTGCTCCAGACCTAAATATGGGCGTTATTCCAAAATAAAACCATATTACTGCCATATTTCTGTACAAACTGGCCCAAAATGTTATTTTTAAAAAAAATCTGGTCTTCCAATTTAATTCCAAATAGAGATACAGATAAATATTTTAGGCTTTAAACAGATAAAAATACAGATAATGGCACTGCGTTACACCCCTATAGTAAATAAAATAAAGAGTGATGGATAAGATGTGACCTAGAATTCCACACTTTCGAACAATAGTGTATGTATGTTGTGTGTTACAACTGTAATGTTCCTTCACTTCTGGATCGCACAGTAAACTTGATCTCAACATCGCTCTATTTTTCTCAGATGATGCAGACGAATGTGGATGGAGTGTTTGCCGGCGGGGATGTAGTGACATTCCCGCTGGCTCTCCGTGGCAATAAGAAGGTGAACATCCCTCACTGGCAGATGGCTCATGTCCACGGTAAGCACCAGGAACAAATCCGTCTCTTTTCCTCCATACTGTAAATACAATGATTGTTCAGTACAGCATACTGATTTTTCCATTAAATATCTTCAGTGGACGGATTTAGTGCATGTTTTTAATTATGTGTATAATTAATTCGGTCTAAAAGCAACACTGTGTCCTCTGCAGGGAGGGTTGCCGCTCTGGGCATGATGGGAAAAGCCACAGATATTCGAACGGTGCCTTACTTCTGGACTGCTATGTTTGGAAAAAGCATACGTTATGCAGGTGACGAAGATTCCATGTGTAATGTGCACGTATTTTTACCCTGCTTCCACCAAATTCTGTTCATTCCCAACATACTGCCACTCATTTTATACAATTTTACACATTCTTAATTGTTTCTTGATAAAGGTTACGGGGATGGTTTTGATGATGTCATCATCCAGGGAGACTTGGACGAGCTGAAATTTGTGGCATTTTACACAAAGTAAGTAAATAACCACAATGTAGCATCTTTTTACACTGTATTTAAGTCTTCCAAATCAGTCAGTACCAATTCCTGCCCTCTCGATAATGTGCCCCTATCGTACAGCGACTACCAACAAGAGAGAGAGAGAGAGAGACAGAGAGGGAGAGATGATGTAATTTGATTAAAGAACATTAGGATATCAGCTCTCAGGGCCTTATGTATTTCTTCAGAATACACAAAAAGAAAAAAAAAATTTCTGGCAAAGAGAATGTCCACTAAATCATCACATTGGAGTGACTGGGTTATTTTTTGTCTGCGTGGTTTCATATATACCTCTGACACCAAACACTCTTGGATTCTTGAATCTGATTGGTCAGAAAATGATGATTAATCTTCTGTAACTGCAGCTCATTACAGCAATCACAGGCTGAGAACTGTTTGTAGCTGCTTTAGCATAATACTAACAAGAACTAACTTGTTTTGCAGACATTCCACTACAGTAGGTGTAACTATAAATGGACAAAAAGTTGATTATTTCCTATAACAACACAGCCCCAAAATGAGTTAATCTTTACACGAGACCATGCTTCAGGATATTAATACAATTTAGGACTGAACAATATTTGGTTGTATAGTGCTTGTGTTATATTCAGTAGACTGCATACAAATAGAGAAACACCACTGTTATGGAGTATATACCTAAATGGAGCTCATGTGCTGTTTCTGGTGCTTTCTTTGACTCCACTGTCTCTGTAGGAGTGAGGAGGTGATCGCCGTGGCCAGTATGAACTATGACCCCATTGTGTCCCGGGTCGCGGAAGTCTTCGGTTCTGGAAAGACGATTAAGAAGCGTGATGTGGAGTGAGTACATTTTTCTAAACTCTGGAACTCCAGGAGCCGTTGATAGGTCCAGACTTGGATCCTTCACTTTCATAACTACACATATTTACTATTAATATCACTGTTTACATGCACTGTAAGATGCACATATTTACTATTAATATCACTGTATACATGCACTGTAAGATACACATATTTACTATTAATATCACTGTATACATGCACTGTAAGGTACACATATTTACTATTAATATCACTGTATACATGCACTGTAAGATGTTATGCTTTATGATGTTAAGTATTAAGATCCAAATAATTAGCTGCAAGTTTAGAGTTGCCTTGCACAATGCCATGGCAGTCAGATGTGTACACTTGCTGTATACAGGCCCCTTTGTACCCTTAAACACCAAATGCAGACCTCCCCGCCTCAATGAGGAATAATGCGTAGTCTCCCGGGACACTTTATTTCCTCCTAGTGTCTTCATTGTAACAAAGACAGAAGAGTGGCACCTTTTCCCCCCAAGTGCCTGGTGCTTATTGTAAAACTCTGTATATACACACATTCCAGTTCCTACTATCTACTTTCTACTAGCAGTATCATTAGAAGTATTCGTAAAGTGTTAGAATTGACAATCGTTACAGGACTATTCAATCTTTTTTTCTGTAAGACTTTCGGCATTTTTCTCTTTTGGCTGAAAAAGTGCTAAAATCTTAGGTGCCATCCCTTAAAAATATAGTTAACTGATATTCATTATATACTTGTCTATTGTTTGCCAAGTCACGCATACATTGATAGATTTTACTTCACATTAAAGATTTAACATTCTCGATTTAACTTGAAAGACATCAGTGCTGCGTCTTTCAAGAAAGAAAGTCGAGGTGAGAGCACCAGCCAGAAGATTGCCAGATGGGAGAAGAGGGCGGGGTTTCCAGGGTGGACAGATCAATGGAGAATTCTAAAACATCTATGCAACTGTCAATCATTCCAGATATATATGTCGATTGGTTCATCTGCTGTTTTTATTGAAAACAAAGAAGCCTATTTTTGAATATTAAGTGGCGTAATCTAATGTTAAATGCAGAGCTCTTATGCAAAATGTGTGTAGGTTGGCAGATCTGCTGATGTCAGTACTTAAATGTCTGTATAATTTTTTTAAGTTCTAAGTGAGGAATATAAGTCTGGTCCCACTAAAAGAGCACAAGTGGGGAGTTTATGTGGTTGAGGAACATCAGCAGGACTTTGCAGTCGTGTTTCAGCTCGAGGCGGGACTAAATTACAGGCCAGAAAAAAAGTAAACCAGGCAGAAAAGGATCAAGCCAGATCCATAGCATGGTATCATGGAATCCATTCGAAATAAGTAGTGTATGTTTGCTACTAAATAGTAGAATCTTAATAAAGCAGTAAAAGCGTCCTTTGTTGTATCTAAACTGCAAGTATAAAAATCAACCAAACAACATTTTTTGTCCTGTTATGTCCTGTTTTCTGTTGTGCTTTCATGAAATGAAGGATGTTCACCCACGGCAAGTACGGATGCATACATCTGTGTCAATTATATAATAATACATTTACTGTATACCACAGCACTGTTGACTTCTCAATTCTGATTGGTCGATTAATCTGTTGATTCATTTTCACTAACAGCATCACAGGTTTATATTAATGCGCTCGTTCTAATACGCTGTTGTTTCTATAGTAACAACTCATGCACAGGGACATGTATGGTGGACGCTCCACATAATCTGAGTCTAATAACAAATGGGTTAAAAATGTGTTTTTATTTTTACAAAGAAAAAAAACGTATAATTGTTGCTATGGTGGCGTTGTCTATAAGGAGATGTTTATGTAAGACTTATGAAAGGAGACTGCAGTGTCAGTGCTTTGTAGCACACATTTTGCAAAATGGGAAAATGTTCAGGCCAGATGACTTCGCACTTTATTAACTTCAAGATTGGGAAATAAAAGGGGTTAGTGACAGAACCACTGTTTATAGCTGTTATAACGTAAGAGATAACAGGGACGAACTTGTATGCATGTATATATGTAACCTTTATTTAACCAGGATTAAAAAAAAACTCATTGAGATAAAATCTCTTTTACAAGAGTGACCTGGCCAAGAGGGCAGCAAAAAACACAACAACAATTAAAGACACTACAGTTAAGAAAAACTCCCCCCAGAATTAGTGAAAATAAACAAATAAATCGAACATAAATAGAAAAGTTATTTACAAGTGGCATAAATTCAACCAGTGAAGGGAGCACAGTAAGTTTTAAGTGTTCCTGTAAGCTGTTCCACATTGCTGAGGCATTAAAATTAAAACTTTTTTTCCCCAGCTCAGACCGAACACGGAGAACAACAAGTTGAATCATGTCCTTTGAGCGAAGATTGTAATGTTCATTTTTTACAGAAATAATGGATGACAAATAAGTAGGTAACAAGCCACATATTGATTTATAAATAAACCAGTGTAAGCGCTGTCGTAAGTTCAGAGGTGGCAGTTCAGCCTTAGCATAAAGAGAACAGTGATGAGTTACAACCAATAAAAAAACATAGGGCGCTGCGAAAAAGGGTGTCTAATTTTTTTTTAATATTGCACTGGGGCATAAATATATAACATGTCTCCGTAATCAAGTATGGGTAAAAATGTTGTAGACACCAAATATTTTCTGGCACTGATAGAGAAAGAAGATTTATTTCAAAAGTAAAAACCTAATTTTAATTTAAGTTTAAAAACAGTATAATCAGTATGTGGCTTGAATGTCAACTGGTTCTCAAGGACAATTCCCAGGTACGTATAGTTTGTAACAAGTTCAATTTAAGTGCCGTGAATGGTTACAATATCAGTAAGGTTTGATGACCCAGCTTTAGTATTTGTAAAAAGCATTAATTTGGTTTTATCTGTATTTAAAACCAATATAGGTTTAAGTAATCATAACTAGACTAGGTTAAAAGCAGACTGTATATATTGTAATGCCTGTGAGGCAAAAGAAGCAGAACAGTAAACAATTGTATCATCGCCATAAAGATGATACTGAACATTAAGTATGTTATCACAAATATCATAACATATGAAGAATAAAATTAGACCTAAAACTGACCCTTGAGGAACTCCCTTGACAACTGGTAACGCACAAGACTTCAAGCCCTCTATCCATACACATTGGGTTCTGTTGGAAAGATAATTAGCAAACCAACCTGCTAAAGCCTTTTTAACAAAATGCAGAGGTCATCTATGTCAAAAACTTCAGAAAGATCAAGGAAACGTGCAGAACAAGTCTTTTTACTGTCTGTGGCTTCTATAATATCACTGGTCACTTTAATTGCAGAAGTGATAGTACTATGTTGTTTTCTAAAACCAGACTGGAAATTAGACAAGACACAGTTCCTTTCCAAAAATTGCTTCAATTGTTCATTTGTAAGTTTTTCTAAAAGTTTACACAAAACTTTGAAATTTTGAAATAGGCCTATAATTATTCATAATTGAATAATCCCCCCTTCCAGGATAGGGAGCACATAGGCAGATTTTGAGAATAGCATTTTTAGTAAGAGTAAGGTTAAAAAGATAAGCCAAAGGTTCAGCAATAAACTTGTTTTGCAGACATTCAATAACAATAAATGTGACTACAATTTGTTAAAAAGCATAATGTATCATTCATTAATACATTTAAAATTGTAATCATTGGCAAATCACTGTGGTATAAAAGGAATAAAACACTTTGGAAAATGCTGTTATGGGAAAATACTCAATTTCACTGTGGTAAAAGTAACTTTGCTTTGTGTTGGGCCTCATCTAACTTTAACAGCACGCACCATCATGTTTTATTCCTTAGTTATTTTTACTTTTCTTTGTTTAAATCATGTATACACACAAAGTGAGTCAGTATCAAACACATGCTGACTGTGATTGTTGTTTGTTTTTGCAGGACAGGAGATATCTCATGGTTGATAGATAAAGGTTTGCAGTGAGAATCCACCAGACTTTAATTTGGAGCTATTTAATGTCAGTGCTGCTGATTTGGGACCCTGCATGCGGGATGAGTAGCTGATGAATCTCCTGCACATTACGTAAATGCCCAACCTTGGCTCACATGTGGCATGAAGCTGTTTCCTGAAAACCCAAGACTCTACACGGAGCTGTACACCTACACTCAACACTAACCTTAAAATAAACCAGAGCTGTTTTGTAAAGAGAGAACGGTTGGGTTTCGGACGCTGATGTGACGCTGAGCTTGGCCTTTTCTGCTTGCGCACGAAGCAACTACCTGTACACAGTGTTTATAAAGGGGCAGTGAAAGGGGAACATTTTTGTTTTGTTTTGTTTTGTACATGCAACATTGTAAATAGTTCTTACCTAGAAATGCATTGTAACTTTACGTGATGGTTTTGTTTCTACTAAATCTTTGCAAGTTTGTAATGCTACAGATCTGCAGCTTTCATGTTTGTAAGCCCACTTTGGTATGACGTTTGCTAGGACATTGCCTTGTTTCAGAAAAAAAAAAAAATGCCTTTGAGAAATCACGCTGAATATTTAGAAATATAGGCTAATCAACTATGTTCATTAGCAAACATACATCTTGCTTGAAGTCAGAGTGGCCTGAGGCCAGGTTTCAGGCTGTTTAATGGACATTTGAATGTCCCATAGGTCTTTAATGTAAGTGAGTCTGTTTTTTTTTAAAAATAAATTATGGAGTTTGAAACCTGGCCTGTTATCACAGAAAACTAGTAGAAATATCTAATAAAATCAAATCAGTAGCTTGAACGGCCCTTTTAATGGACAAAAGCATGTTCCCTGGGCATCAGGCCCTTAATGCTGACTAACAGCTCTCTAATATAATGTACCTCTTATGGTAACTTTGGTTGCCTTGCTGGTTAATTGCACAAAAAAGTAATATAAGTACATATTTAAAGCTATACCTCTATAGTAATAATAATAATGCTAGCGATATAGAACTATAAGCTTGTATTTTCTGTTATCTTTTATTGATTGATGGATTGATTGACTGATTGATTGATGAATAATTCTATTTTTAGATAGTATGCAATAATTCTGAATGCTGAACTGGTAGTTTTGACCTCCTCAAGCTCCTTTTTGTTACTAACTCAGGGATAGGAGGCTCATATAAAAGGGGTTTGTGCTGTTGAAAACAAAAATAATAAATTTATTGCTTTTAAATTCTTCAGTTTCTTTCTGTCTTTTTTCTTGCCTCCATGTTTAACATGCAAGTATGAAAATATCCATTTAAAATTGCATCACACTGTTGCTGAACTGAATTCTCAACTCTGATTGGTCAGAAGGTGCTAATTCACTACTAAATAATATAATAATTAATTATTATAACAGCACGGTATTAATAATGTCAACTGCAAGGTAAATATGGTGTACTATTAATCCTCTATTTCTGATCCATTAATAATTCAATTGTTAAACTTATATATAGAAGGACTCCATCATTTAATGTAGCGATAAACAGATAAAACCACACAGGATTTATAATAAAACGTATATTAATTGACAAGTTTTTATAGTCAGCATTTCAATAAGGAGACTCCAAGCTAACATGGGTGGTGTTCATAGGTGTATATATAACATCTACAGCTACTTAATGTCACTTTATATAAACCTACATTAAACTGTTATTAATTGTTATAGCATCAGTTGTCATCAAAAATGCTTCTGTCAATTTTAATTTCAAGTTGACATAACACTTGTGTCAAGTGACGTAAGGTTGTGTTATGGCATTACGTTAGAACATCCTGACAGCTGACTTTGCACAGTGACTCTGTGCACTTCTGTTATGTTGGAGTCACATAATGGTCATGAAGTGAAGTAGCTCATGGTCATAACAACCTTATGGCAAAGCTCTGTCTCCTGATCCAGGTGTTATAACATCAAAATAGACAAACTCGGTGTTTAGCTCTTTCTTATAAAGTGTCATTAATAATAATGATGATGATAATAATAATAATAATGATAATAAACTTTTTTTATATAGCGCCTTTAAAAAGGCCTCTCAAGGTGCTTTACATAAGTGTATATAAACATGTATTAAAAAACAGTTAATAATAAAATACAATTCAATTATTAATAACAATAATAGTAATAATTAAATAACAAAAACCAAAACAAAGTAATCAAGTAAAAGCAATCCTAAAGAAATAAGTTTTAAGAGAAGATTTAAATATACTAAATGACTGGGCTTCTAGAGAGAGAGAGAGAGAGAGAGAGAGAGACCTCAAATGGCTGCAGTGTTAGCAACAAACCCATTAGCACGTTAGCGTATTAGCGTTAGCCTATAGCTGAATAAACAAACACTAGCTGTAGTCTCTCTGCTCCAGTGCCTAGTTCGGTTTCTTCAGCAATTTTTGTTGTTTTTCACCGTTGTCCTTCAATTACTTTGGTATTTGTTTCATTCTTTTTAATTTTCTTTGTAATATTAGTTTAAAAAAAACCCAACATTTGACTCTGCTTGAATGGCAAGCGTCCTTGATTAACAGTTTGACCTGTTGTTCAAGTTACACATTCCCTCAACAAATTTACTCAATAAGTCATTAAAATATATATATAAAATAAAATATATATGAAAATAAAAATATATACAGTGCAGCTCTACAACACCTTTTAAACCAATCTTAGCAAATCTTAACTTAATTTATGTTTATGTTTATTTTTGTGTGTTGTTACTGCTGAGTCTTCAATGCTATGGAGCCGCCATTAGGGGGCGCTGCAGCACAGGAATAATGCACTGTAATAGGATATTTAACTTTTCATGTACAGCGTTCACAATTATGGACAGTCAATTTAAAGGCGCAGTAGTCGATTATTTTTCTTACCAATAGTAGCTGGAAAATATGTAGAACGTAATAAAAATGATGATTTAAAGCGTGACCTCAGAAGAAAAGTTTTATGTGGCTGAAAAAAGCCCTTGAAAAAAACTGTGTTACGGTCCGGAAGGCATGTTTGTGTTTACATGGCTACGCCACGGCTCTAGGTAAACCACTGCTTTGTGTTCATGGGAGGGAAAAGCAGGGCAGGCTCAAACAGTAAAAAAAAATCATTCAAATCTTATTCAGCTCCACCTACTTAACCACCAGAGACCAAATCTTGACCAGTTTTGAGAAATCATACCTATTGCACTTTTAGGTCTGTTTTTAGGAAAATATAAAATGTACATCAGCTACAAATTACTGTCATTTAACCTAAATCACTTTCTGGATTATTTATGATTCTCAGTGCAACATGTGTTACAAACTTTCTACACAAAATCCCAAATTAAGTAAAAAAGAAAATAAATAAATCATTTAAGACTGCAGTGAACACCTTAGCTTTTTTTTTTTTTTTTTAACTAAAACTAAACTAAAACTGAAGTTTTTTTTTTGTTTTTTTTTTAAACTGAAGATAGGTTTTTGTCTTCCAAAATCGACTGCCTCATGTAAATTTTGTTGCTATATTTTGTTCAATATTTTGTTCAAAAATTATATTTTCTATAATTTGGTCATTACATTTAATGTTACATACTTAACACTACATATTACAATAAATATTAAACATTACATATTTTAGATCTGAATGTTAACAGTTTATGTTTTAGATTTTTTTTTTTTTTTTTTTTAATTTCAGGTGATGTTTTATCCATTTCTTATTTTTATATAAGGGATATTTAGAAAAAGTCTAACTTCACAAAGAATTCAATTTTAAGTAATAAAAAAACCACTTATAATCTGCATGTTTTTATATAATTTATGAATGAAAGGGTTAAAGTAATATTGTACATTTTAACAAAAGAAATTTTAAAATTCTCTTTAAAATTTGATCACACTGAGTTGGCAACCCTAACTGGCAGTGATGTATATTGCTTATTTCTAACTAATCAAGAAATCAAGATTCAGTGTCAAATGATTTATTTCACATATAATTCTTGATATTCATATTTCATATCTGTATATTTTATACACAAGAAAAGAAAATCAGTGGTACCACTCATTTTAACCACAAACAGTTAACATCTGCTTAGGTGATCACTGCATAAGTGGCCATTAATTAAGCCAAAAAGATTTAACAACAGAACCAGGGAAATATTATTTTTAAATGGTTTAATTCATCTGCAGTTACAATACAAAAGACAAAAGAGTCAAAATAATGGAGCACAGCTTTTTCAGTTCAGTATGGAAGATGCTTTTCAGTAAATATGAGGTTTTAATTATTTTGAAATGAAGCAAGTAAAAAACTTAAGAACGCATCGCCTCTAGGAGACATATAATAAATTAGACAGCACCGTTATAAAAGAAATGAGGATTTCAAATGCATTTAAAAACATTTTCGCAAAGTCGACAGTTTATCAGGAAAACTGATTTAATACCTAAAAAACTGGCAAACAATAAACACTATGCTTAACAGTTTATTTGGTAATGATGTTATTTTATTTGTGTACCTAATAAACCAGCAACTCAGTACCATCAGTAAAATAGTATTTATTGCAAACAGTCTTACTTTGCTTTTTCTTTATTATTGAGAAAATAGTGAATAGTGATAACAGTGAGTTGATAACAGATTAGTATTTCCCAGTTCTGCTGATTTAGTCCCGCTGCACGGTGTGGTTTTTGCTCTCAGACACCTCACTTGAATAGGAATATCCAAATCTGATGCTAAGGATCAATACTGACCTGGATTTTTAGATTGGAGCCATTGGCGAGAAGTCGTGATGTTTGCCGATGTGCCAGGCTGCATTAAGTAAAGCCAAGTGCAGATCAAATCTAAGAAATCACCTGATACATCCGTCACTGATAGCCTGCATGAATCTACAGCCTGGGTTAGAAAGAAATCAGCCCCAGCCTCATTTCTCGTGAACAGGTGCCATGTTGTCTGATATGTAGAGACCTACAAAGCTAATGCATGGTCCGGGGCTGATGAATATATGATGCCCCATCATCAGTCTGATACTATTTAAAAGTGACTTAAATATCGAACATACTTCACATTTAAGGTGGAGTGATGAAACTGACCCAGAAGGATCTATTCTCCACCTATCACCACACCACAGCAGCAAAAGCAGACAAAAGCAAATTAGAATGATATCACTATTCTGTACATAGACCAACCACAATCACTCCGCTTACATTCACCACCATAATCATCATTAAAGGCCTCTCATGCAGGCGAGAACCAAAGAACAAATAAGTTGACGTACTATTACTGGGTAACCTTCCTTAATTTTTTCAAAGCAATCCCTTCAATCAGAGTTAAATGGCTTTTTTTTCTATGTATATACTGTATATATCTTTATTGTGTCCCACTCTTAAATCTCCTGATATTCAGAACACACCAAATTTGTCGAACTACAAAATAACTAGCCTACGGTTTCCTGAGAGGGGCAAAATTACTGTGCGCAGTTCACTTATGAGTACTGATTATCTCTAGTGTGTATTTAAAACAACATAAATGAATAAAATATGGTTAAACATGTTTGTGTTTTTCTTAATTCATCTCAGATTTTCTTCATTTATTCACTTAAAATTTGCATTTTTAATGACAGTACTGTAATGGCTGGTGTTTCGCTGTTACGCAGTGGCCCACAAATATTAATACTGTAACTACAGACAAATATGGTATTTCGTTTTGTACATGGTGTTTCCATCTGGGTGGCAGTTGTGACTAAAACCACATCAGCATTTCAATATGGTTTCACTGTTTAAATCCTATCACAGGCTTCGTGTTGTTTTGTCATGTCTTAAGCCAGATTTACACTGTGTTTTTTTGTCCTGATTTTGCCATCACGGACAAATAAGAGGATGGCATAGGATCGCTCAACTCACGAGATGGTTATAAATACACTAGTGACAATGGTGAAATGCAAATGAAGCATTCTAATAAACAGAAATAAATATCCTTATTACATCAAGCTCACTCTAACTAAATGTGTCTGTTTATGTGAGCCCATTTTCTGCATGAGCCTGGATCACACTGACAGATGAGCAGAACATAGTAATTTTCTTCAATAGCTGTTCTGTCATTAGAGGATCTTCATCGTATAGTCTGACATGGACACGTCATCGCACAGACTGTTATAGAATTCAGCCAAGATCGTCTCATATAGCGTGATGAGTAATAATCTTAAAAAACTGTTGACATCGCACAGATTTCCAGAAACCAGCTGTAACTCTACTACCTACAGCACTAATATGCATGATGGGTATTCTGTAGCTATGAATATAGATGCCAAAACACCCAAATTAAGTGCACTCGACAGTGAATAAGGTACAGTTTTGAGTAGTATTATAGAATTTTCTATAATATTCTTATACAAGTAAAGCAAAATGACTATGATTTTCCTTTAAGATCAACATCATAGCATAATATAGAAAAGTAAAAGACCAAAACCCTGATACACATAAACGTTCATAATCTCTAAAAGACAGTAGCAAGTCTGACTCACAAAAAAAAAAAAAAAAAAAAAGGCAGCTTCGTTTGATCAGAAGTCACAGTCTATCATTTTCGTGGCTGAAAAAAAGCAAATCCTGTTTTCAGGAACATGTTCACATTTACACATCGGCTTTTCAAGCCTACTTACTTGAGATCTGGCTCCAAATATATACTAAAACTTTGAGTCACTGAATCAGTGCAGATTACTGACTTGTAAACACTATTCTGCTGGCTGAATTAAATAGCTGCAGGAAACATACATACAGGCTGGTGTTAAGTTCTTGAGATCATTCATTCATGTTAAACAAAAAAAGGCACTGAGTAGTTTTGTCATTTATGAAGCTGGAGTGCATACAACTGACCCCTCTATGACATGTAAGAAAGATATAGTTTACACACATAATAAATATGCATTAATAGTGAACTGTCATAAGATTTAACCTGAACATGTGCTTGCTACATATTCCTGCTATGAAATTCCTTTTGTTCATGGGTCTTCCACGCTGTTCAGCTGAAGTCGTATTCGGCTGCACACTGCTTCAAATATTCCTCATAGAGTTTCTTCTGTTTACAAGAGATACATACATCATTATATCCATTATTTAAGTGTCATTAAAATTTGTTATACCACAGCGCTGCTGAATTCTCAAATCTAATTGATCAGAAGGTAAATCACAGGTTCATTTATTACTATTACTACATTACTGCGTGTGTTTTAATATGTTATCGTTTCTATAGTAACAGCGACTTGTACAGTGGATGCTCCACATCTAAGTGTAATAGTAAACAGATTAGAAATGTGTTATTTAACAAAGAAATATGTATCATTGTTTTCTGTAAGGAGATGTTTATTTCAAATTTATAGAAGGAGTCTCCAGTGTCAGTGCTTTGTAAGTTTTCCACCACAGTAAAGTCTTCAGGATGGACACATTTCTAGTTTCTCGGTAACAAGAGAACCTTTTTTTTCTTTGAGGGAATGATTGTTTATAGCTGCCATAACGTGATAACAGAAACTAACTTGTTTTGTGGACGTTCCATAGTATGGCGCTGTTCTTTAAGCAAACAATAAATTGTAATTGTTAGCAATTTGAAATTGTTTAAGAGGAATAAAACACATCAGGATGTGCTGTTATAGAAAAATAATCAACTTCAGGGTGGTTACAGTAATTACGCTTCACACCATCACTGATTATTTTCCAGTAACAGCACTATTTTATCCATTGCCAGGACTTACCTTTTTTGCTTTGAGGACATCCTTAACATATTCACTGCACTCCATCAGATTCTTCTTCTCTTTCTTGGTGAGAGTTTTACTTCTCTGGCTGGAAGAGGAGGAAGAGGAGGAGGAGGAATCAGAATATATAAATACATGTCAATCAAATGCTGAAGCAGCCATTAAAGATATGACAAGGTCATATATGTACGTCTTTTACATTCAGTCACTGCTTCCACTGCTCTGAAATCTTATTCTTTTATTTTTTTTTTAATTATAAATTTCTATTATTTGACCAAGAACACTTGAGCAGCGTATCAGATAAGATCAGGGAACCAACTCGAGCAACACTAAGAAACACTATGTGTACAAAAATACAGAGAAGACAAAACACACAAAATAAATCAGACAAAACAGCACAGAGAAAGAATGTGAAATAAAATGAAACTACCGATCCGAGCATCAGTGATTAAAGCTCCTATGATAGTAAATTAAGAACTTCAATTATTCAAAATTGTTTTAATGAGCAGTGTATGTTAATCCAGGGGCACGGTTAGTTAACAGTTGATTTTTTTTTTTGCTTTGTTTATTTCTGTAGTGTTACATTCTCGTGTCCAAATGTCTAAAATAGCTTTACCTCAGTAGCTGGTTTAATCCGTTGGTACAATATAGTTTTTTTTTTTCCTCGCTGTGAAGCCCTATAAGAATTTTGAAGTCATTTATTATAAATATACTGTAAGTGTCCAAACCTTTGGGCGATGAGCTAATGTGAATATAAATGTATTATTTAAGCTCAGTAAATATGATTTTTTAAAAATATTTTGAGTGAGGATATCTTGCCGATTTTAGATTTTGTAATATAATGACAGAAAGTTATTATACTTAACTACAAAACTTAACTCTAACAGTGCATAGTGTTTTAAGAAGATGTAACTCATATTTAAACATTAGATTTTAAACTTCTATTACTTTTTTCTTTATCAATATTTAATATCAAATATCTAACTTATTATAAAGCTTTTGCATTTTTTTCATGTGTAATTGTACAACACATAGAGGTATGGGAAGTGTGTTATATACTCCAGGGTGGCTTATTGTCCTAAAAATACCATTTGCAACTCAGTGTGATATATTTCATTAAACCGTATTCCATTATACAGCAATTAATGGAGAACAGCTACACAAAACTGTTACTAATGAGATGGACTTTATATTTATGGCGCAAAAAGAGGTGCAATAGACAAATGGGAGGACTGAAGGAGTTCAGCTTTATGGTTACAGTGCCCTCTTGTGTTTCTAAACCTTCTGCACCACAGTGCTGATGTGAATTCACTTACCGTGCAAAATACCTGGCGAGGAAGAGGAAAAAGTAGCACATCGCACCGATGATGATCACGGCCACCACCTGCCAGTCTTCAGGGATCCACTCCCACAGATACAGCACTATTCCCTTAAAAAGAACACACACATACACACCTGCATGACTCAAATAAATTTATACACTATATGCTCTCATTTTCTACACTACCCTGTAGTATTTTACTATATATATTTTTCATGAACATGTGTATAAGCGGATACCGTGATTACGTAGAGCGTTCTGGCAAGCCCCGCCCCCACCAGGGCTCCTAACTCCCCTGGGGAAAATGTTTGGACGAGAAAGCTGATGATGAAGACAGTGGGAAGGAAGATGGCCAGAAACCCACACAGGAAGGAGTTAAAGCGGCTGCTCTTATTATAGCTCACGTTACTCCTGCGAGAGCAGAGAGGGAAACATGCTACGTTTCACAGCTCACATGGAGAACATCACAGGTTTAAAGGTGCAGTTAGAAATTTTTTTAAACATTTTTCCCAAACCTATAGTAATTAGAACACTTTGATTACACATTTGAAAGAACTGACTTGCAATGAATTTGGCTCGTTTTTGTGTAAGTTTTTGTGTATATTCTTTTCTGGAAATTAGCCAGAACAGAGCTGCTTGGCCCCACCCCTTTCCCCTAAAACCCAGTGAGACATTCTTATGCTGCATTCAACTAAAGCTTGCAACACCGAATTTCCAACCTCCAACTAGAAAACCACCCGCTCAACTAGGAATTCATACTCGGAAAGTCAAGAAAGTCTCTTCATCGCCAAGTATGACATCAGATAAACATGGCCGCTCACACTGGCAACAGTAAATAAAATATCACTTCACTACTAGAAAAGTTTATAGTAGTATTTATTTTAGATCAATCAACATAGATATACTAGTAGTAATTGTTTAATCTGTAACACTGACCACAGTTCGCTGTTTTGATCACTAATGTTAGTTGGCTAGCTTGTTGCGAACAAAACTTGAACACTTGAACACATGAGCTCGAAACATTACCTAATTTCCAGTTTAGATGCTGCCTTCAAGTCCTATCGGAAATATCGTAATTATGAGGTGAGCACACGAACGCCACAAAAAAAATCAAAAACTCATATAGAGTCTCAACTTTCTATCTAAAAACAAAATAGGTTTTCCCACACCTCTATCTTTTCCTGACTAAAACTACTTTACGCACCACATCGTCACCACTTCCGACCTCATATGTACAAACTTTCCAGGTTGACTTGAAGGCGGGAAGACTTCCTACATCTGAGTTAAGTTGAACGCAGCAATGGTTTTTAACAAAGGGGTGGAGTTTAATGAGAGAAAAGTGATGGATTTGCAAAATTGTTTTCAATGTAATTCACTTCACAGGCAGAAGGGGGCTCTAAAAATTGCAAACTGCCCCTTTAAAAATCAGATTTAAGATATCAAGCACTCCAAAATAATTAAAATAAACACAATAAAATGAAATATAGTGTCAGTGGAGATGGAGGCTGAAAGACGAACAAACCTGTCCTGCTCCAGCTTATTGCTGATGGAGGAGGCGATGAGGTCACAGTCTTTCTCCAGCTGGTCCAAGGTCTTCTGCAGCGCCTGGTTAATACTCTTCTCTATTGTCTCGCACACCTCGTCGATCTGATTCACGCACCTGCTCGGCTATTCACACACGCACAGAATAGATAAGAACAGAGCAAAGCACTGTGTATATATTCCACCATAAATCTGAAATCTAGGGTTCTACAGTCTTTTGATGATGTATGAGACCATAAACCATGTAGCTTATTTCTTTCCCTAATATTAGCCACATTTCTGGATTATAGATCCAAGTTACACAGTTATGTAGTTTGATTATGTTTTACATTGTGTAGTAATATTGTTTTCATTGTAAATAATATTACTCTAATATTCTGAGAGCAATGTATCACCATTTTTGGTGCTTGGTTTATACATGAAATACCTACTTCTAATGACAGATACCTTTAATACATTGTGAATTAGGCTCTAAATCTGTTTTTTAATCACTAGACTAGAACATTTGACCACATGATGCACTATTCAGATTCTAATTAATTCTGAGGGAGTAAGTGAACAAATTGACCTCCTCTCAGGCTGACTAAGTAGATTTTTCTAATCAAATGAGCCGAGCTGCACGTTGATTATCAGGCCAACTCAGTCAGCTGACTAACTCCATTTCCCAGAACACACCGTGGCCTACAACCGTGGCCGCCACATGCTCCAAGTCCCAGCGCCTTGTCACGTTCTCAGTTACCTGATTACTGATCATACACACCTGTTCGCAATCACACTCACACCCTATATAAACGGACTTTCACCCTGGACGCTTTGCGAAATATATGCTCAGCTTGTTTTCATGCACCTGATGTTACCGAGCCTGTTTATTCCTAACATCGCTGCTCTGGTTTGACCTTGACTCTGTTTTTGTTTTCTGTGCTCTGCCTTTGCCTAGTACACCCTGTCTGCCGATCGCCTGAACCTAAGCCATTTTTGACGCTGATCTTGTCTCTCGTTTTGGATTTGGACTTTTTCCACATAATTATAATTACTTATGAAATTTACTTTGGTTTTAATGCATTGTGAATTTTTAACAGAATATCAAAGAAACTCAGTCTCAGTTTGCATAGTGCATTATTTTACACCACCCCCTGAGACCTGTCCTGATTTTTAACTGGTAACTGTAAAGTAACTGAATGGACAGGATGTCCCATAAGTCCAGCATCATAGGATATAAATAAAACACTGCAAAACAAAAGAACTTTCGCAATACGTCCACTATTTTTCTCATACACAAATTCCCGTGAGTCAAATTATTTCGAATTAGATCCATTCTTCCTTGTTCAGATACATTGTGGTCGGTAAAAATATCAAACTCTAAAATAACCCTATGATGTTGGACTTATAGGACACCCTGTATACACAGATTTCATTTAAGAGTCTAGATTATTGACAGACAGATCATATTATAACCTCATTATAATGCCCTATAAGTGGAGTTGAGTTTGTTTGGTATTGGTATTGGTATTGGTATTAAGTGTACTGCATGTTCTTAAATAATTATGTTGGTAAATCCTTATGAATACATTATAACATGTTATGAATGTGTTCATAGTTCATTCTAGATATAGCCTTATAGGAGGTGTTACAAGATTATTCTCCAGCAACAGCTGAGACAACACATTGCATGCTTCATTTTACTTCCTAAACAAAAGTTACAAGAGGCATGTATGTGTAGTGCTGGGGTAAAAAAGATCACTAGCCAAATTTCTCTATAAACATTAGCTAGCTATGTCATCTCGCAAGATTAGTTTATTCATTATTGCACTACAATTAAGCAAGTAGAGCGACTTATGCACTGCCGGAGCCAATACAAGCTACAGGGACGGTTTTTATATTATGGATTTGGCTCGTAAGACTTTTTATTCTTAAATTCTTCCTTATTCTTTTATTTAGTAAGTATTACTAATCCTATACTTACTATTAATAGTAAGTATTACTAACTAGTATTACTGTTACTATAATCTCTAGCCAAAACTAAAAATACATTTAAAGGAAAAAAAATTACTGAAAATCAATCAAAATCTATTAGAGACATTAGTGTCAACTATCTATGTCTCTAATTTATATATGTACGTACATGTATCGTAAAAACACTGCAGGACGAGAAGGAACAACACAAACCACATCCCATAAACCTCCAGAACAACAGTGATATTATATTTATATCTGCCCAGTGATGATAAAAGCACTAAAGTGTCTATGCTTTCAAAGCAAAAGGCTTTTAGCTATGAAAGGCTACAATGAGGATGAGCTCAAAGAGCAAGACTGAGAGAGAGAGAGAGAGAGAGAGAGAGAGAGATATCAATCCATTTGCTCTGACGCAGCAGTTGTGATTTCTCAGCATTAGGAGGCAGGGAGATTGTGTTCTCAAACTGATACATGCCCCACCCTCTCAAATCGTAATAAACATCCATCAAATCTTAATAAAGATCCGTTTTTTTTAAAAAGTATTATTACAGTGGTTTCGACTCTAGCTTCTATCCAGCGAAACTGCAGTGTATGCGTGAGGTGATTACCACAGACAAGAAATTTAATACACCTCCTAACGCCTTTATTGTTAGATTGTGATGGTTATCGTTTACAATACACATTATTAAACTAAATAAAACTATGACACTTAAACAACTGTCCTGTCCATAGAATACCTTTATCTGTTTCTGTTATTTTGCTTAGCAACCAAAACTACCTTGACTATACTGTGTGGATGAAGAATTGTTTACTGCGGATATTATTAATAATAAATGAAATTTATTTATTGGACTGTGGATTTTATCATATTGTTTTTTGTCACCGTTTTATTAAAGCAACACCCTTACCCATGATAAAATCACTTCCTCACATGGCTTAGTGCTTTATTATAGGTTTGGAGTAAGCAGGTTTCTGAGTTGTTGTTTTTTTTTTTTCTCATTACAGGAAAACATGAAAATTATTATCCATAATTTGATTATATAAATCACACTTTTTTGCACTAGGATTCACTAATAGGTCTGACTCATAAGCAATCTGTTGCATGAACAAGAAAGACAAGTATCCAGTATTTGTTGGGATACAGGAGTTCGAATGTTTTGCTTCGGTTGCTATGGTAACGTGAACAAATCATCAAATGTTCAATTGGTGAACTGTGGCCTGGCAAAAATCATAGTCCTCCCTGGTCTGGGCATCTAAATCTACATCGAGCTGCTCTGTGGTGATGTCGATCCAAAAAAAAGTGTTATACAAATAAAACTGAATTGAGTTTAATAGTCTTGTTCCTCTTTGCTCTTTACCGAAAGCATAACTGAAAGCAGTTTTGTTATCATGCAGTGAGTTTTTCATTCGATTCCACCTCTAGTACTCAGTGTAGGTGTGTGTGTCTTACTCTCTGTGGATTGGGGATGTATATCGTCGGCATTTCAAAGCCGCATTTGTTGAGTCCTGGTCTGCGGCACAGCTCTTGAACTATCTGCATCATTACCCTCTGTGAACAAGATGAGAATAAGATGCTGTTACATGAGAACAGGTCAGGATTTTGTTCTGCATCAGACTGACTGAGAAACAGTCACTCCACAAACAGAATGCTGATGCTCGACTTCCTGCAGCAAGACACAGACACACCAAGCCACACCCACCTGTCTGTCTGTCTCGCGTCCTGCCTCGTCAGCTTTACTGAGGTAGAAGCGTAATTTGTCTCCGCATTTCTCACTCAGCTTCTCCACGATGTTGAGCGTTCGCTTACACAGCGCCTGGCCCATTGGGTCAAAAAACACGAAGATCAGATCCGCCTGCTCGCCTGATCAACACACACACACACACACACACACACACGTTATATAAACATCACAATGAGTTATAGTTTGTACTGTTATTTTTATCCATTTTCATGCATTCTATTCTTTATCTTTTATATTAGTGAAGTTTTTGTTACACCAAGTAAAATTACTACTACACCTTAAACAATAAGAGACAAAAAAAAACACAGATAAGTGATTTCTAATTTATTTATTATTTATGGCACTAATTATCCTCACCAAAAGACGTGATTGCACCATTGACGTCGAAGGGATACACCATATCTCCATCCACCAGCCCAGGTGTGTCTACAAACGTCACCAGGCTGAACTTCTTCTGCTTTGAGGTGGAGATTTCAGCAGACAGGTAGTCCGTGAGTCCTAGAACACACAAACGGCTTACCAAAACATGTGTGTATATACATGTGCATATACACTAACCAGCCACTTTAACAGGAACACCTATACACCTGGTCATTCATGCAGTTATCCAATCATGTGGCAGCAGCAGCGTACTGTATAAAATCATACAGATACAGGACTTCAGTTAATGTTCATTTCACACATCAGAATGGGGGGAAAAATGTGATCTCAGTGACATGGCATGGTTGTTGGCGCCAGATGGGCTGGTCTGAGTATTTCAGAAGCTGCTGATCGCTGGGATTTTCACACATAACAGTCTCCGCATAGAGTGGCGTGAAAAACAAAAAACATCCAGTGAACGGACGTTCTGTGATCAGAGACGCCTGATGAGAGAAGTCAGAGGAGAATGACTAGCTCAAGCTACCAGGAAGACTATGGTGAGCAGAAAAGCATCTCAGAATGCACAACATGTGGAACCTTGAGGCGGACGTGCTACAACAGTAGAAGACGACATCGGGTTCCACTCCTGTCAGTCAAGAGCAGGAATCTGAGGCTACAGTGGGCACAGGCTCAACCAAACTGGACAGTTGAAGACTGGAAAAAATGTTGCCTGGTGCCTGCTGTAGGTTTTATTCATTGCGCTGGTGACACATGATTTGCTGATTGGAAAACTGATGAATGAGTAGGCGTACAAGTGTTCCTAATAAAGTGGTCAGTGAGTGTATATCATACATCGAAGTTAGGCTGCTCCTTAAGCACAAAAATGTAATGTCTATCTGTTAGAGGGTATATTTAAACATAATCGGACTCAAAATACAGTGAAAAGCCACCACAGGGTAGATAATAACTTTGGCTTAGCTCACCAACATTGTAGTTGACCATGTTTAATTCATTAAGAAAAAGAGAAATTGTAGAAGAAAATATATAATAATTAAAAATAAATGTCTTTTCATATCACATCAATCACATCAAACTACTGCATTGCTAACTCATTATATCACTGTTCCCTGAGTGACATGTCTTATCAGGATGTGGCCACACCCCCTTCTGTGTTACAGCAGGAGGTCTGTTGTCATGGTTACCCACAACAGCTCTTCAACTGGCAGCTTTAATGCCAAGCCACATAAAGCTAGCCAGTGAAGAACGACTGTGAAGCAACGCCAGGCCAGCTAGAACCTGTCACTCAAACCCAACTCTTCTTCGGCTTATAGACCTCCATCAGTGTCAAACTGTCACGTCACAGTCCTTAGACTTCATTAATAACTTTCTTACGTAGTCAGATTTATCATTTGCCCCCCTTTCTACATGATATAATAATATAATATTAAATAATATTATCTGACTACTACAAAAATGTATGGATTTTATCTTTTAAAGGTGTGGTCTGTGATGTTCATAAGTGTTCCTAGACCTGTAATAATCTTATAATTTCAAGGATACATTATAAAAACTGTGAACACAACATTGCTATAGAATAGATCTGGCTAGTTTCTTCATTTTAGGCTTCTGATTATAATTTTCTGGCCCAGAAATAAGCTCCACCCCCAAACCAATACAAACCTTCTCCTTAAAAAGCAATGGAGTTTTAACACAGGGAGATTGGGTCATTTGGATGGAAGGTAAAGGCTCGTCGATGTTTTTTATTCTTATCGCAGGGTGCAGAGGGCTCTAGAAATTACAGACTGCCACTTTAAGAATGATTCCCATCCCTCTATGGGTTTGAGAGGAACACTGAGGTTCTTTCAGTACAGCAGGAGCAGGTGGTCATGCACTCTTACAAATCGCAGTCCTGTTCCTGCTCTAATCAACATTCCCTGAGGTTGCTGCTCTGCTTGCAGTCCATTCTCAACACACAACATACACATTAACATACGCAATGCTTACAAAGCAACTCTCACACACTCTCCCTCAGGAACCGTACACGTCGAGCACCATCTATATTCCTCAGCATTGGCCTGCAGTCCACTAGCATTTCCCCAGAGCAGGGTGCAAATGGCACAGCAAACTCCCTGAGCAAGCAGGACTTAAAATAGCCGCGGAAAATGGTTTAGAATCAAGAGACGCTCAGCTGCACGTGGCATTCTCCGAACTCTGCTCTTTAAGCTTACTGAAAGGTGGGAAGGTAATTCACTGGCATCTTGGCTGACAAGGTGGGGTGGGGGTGAGTAGCGCTGCACAGGATTTAATGTGCCTGGGGAAAGGTCAAAGGTCGGAAAAATGCTGTGTCATCCTAACACAGCAGAGCAGCAGTGCGCTGAAGACAGCAATGTCATAAATCACGGATGTTCACACTGTGCACCGATCAGATGTCTAACAACTGTACTAGGCCACACCCATTCGAGCGAAAAAAGTATGCAAGAACAATAAAAATGTTCTCTTCTTTCTTTTCTTTTATTTTATTCTCAGATAAAACTCCATTTTTGGTGCACATACTAGAAAAGATTTACAAATTCGCTGCTATTCGAGAAGAATCTCTGTGTTTTCATATTTTTTTAAAAAAGAGCTTGTGTCATTCTGAAAACCTTGAAACAATCAATGCTCTTTTGACGTGACGCTTATAACCTGTTATATCCTTCATCCTCATTTATTGCTGAATTTGACTGAGGTCAAGTATCAAATTATTTTCAAATTCTACCTAGGAATATAATTTTTCCATGCTGGATTCTTCATTTGAAACATGTTTGCATCTCTGCAGCCGAAATCAAACCAGACCTGCCCAGCCCCACCCAAAGCATACGCTATGTTACAGAAACATGCTACGTTGTACCGGCAAGTGCCGACTGACAATATTATACTTTTAAAGGTGCACTTTGTGGATGTTAAAAGTGTTTCCAGACCTGTAATAATTACCGAATTTCAAAGATACCTTAAAAAAAAAACCCCTGTGTTTCACAATATCGGCATGCAATAGCTCTGGCTAGTTTCTTTATTTCAGGATACTGTTTAAAAATTTCCAGCCCTGAAATTAGCCATGCCCACATCCCTAACAGAACTTAACTCCCAAGGAATATTTAGTTTTAAAAAGAGGGTGGCGTCGAGTAGGAGAAGGGGAAGGTGTGTTAATTTTATTGCAATTGGCCTCACAGGCAGCAGAGGGCTGTAAAAAATATAAACCGCTCCTTTAAGTCATGAATGAAAATGCAGCAGGTGTGACAGAGGGGTAAAAACAAACAGCCTACTGTGTATTGCATTACAAGGCGAAGCCTATTAACGTGATGTGTCACAATTTTATTACCGAACCCACAGCACTGATCACTCCGTATCACAGTTTTCGCTCTTTGTCAGCTTCTGTGCTGTCGAGCTCGTGTCAGTTGGAGTGACTCACTCTGGCTCGATCTGCACTGGATGAACCTCCTCTGCCTACTGAACGTTCTGACACTGTGGGCTTATTATGCGCTCTGATATGTTACGCCCAGAAACTGGGGCGTAATCAAGACAACAAAGGTGAATCATTAAAATCTGGGGGGAAAAAAACTTCGATTTAGCAATTATAATCATTACTTAGCAATTATAATCAAAGCAGCTGTTTTGCAAGATAGATCTCTGTCATTGCATACCTATCGCTATAAAAAGCTTGATTACTGATGAATATGAATAACGATGAATAAGACGTAGTTAGAATAAGGCTATGACTCAGGAGCAGGCATTAGTCATAGCTTTGATAGGTTTGAACTCACACATGCACACTTTCGGCATAATATACTCGACGAGCAAACACAGAACATACACGAACACCTGACTGTTCTGAAAAGAAAATGTGGCATGAACACCAGGCTCTAGACATGAGAAGCAACTTCACACAGAAAAATTTTGTCTGTTCAACAGCAATTCAATAAACAAGAAGCAGCCAAAATGCAACATGTTCATAAAACCTACAAAGAGGCTTTGCAAATATGTATTCTACAATGCCGGTCAGCTTATTAAAGAAATTTGCTGGCAAATTCCACTATTTTAGAATATAAACACAAATATATACAACATAATCTTAGAAGCCACTACTAAGTAAGAGCACTGCTGATTCTACAGCGGCAGCTAATTCCTACCTTTAAACTCCAGGAGCGGTCGGAAATGTGGGTAAAGATGCAGTGTGGCATTGCCCTGTGAGCGAGACAGAGAGAGACAGAGAAATAAGACAGTGTGAGGAAATAGACCCGGCGAAACAGAGGTGGAAAAGTGGTGATGAGTAGAGCAGAGCGCTGAGAGAAGCCAGGGCCAGCTAGAGGGAGCCTCCCTTCTCTCTCTCTCTCTCTCTCTCTCTCTCTCAACGTCACAGTCTCAGCTGCAGCTCCTCTCTCTTCCTCTAGCACTCAGTTTAAGCTCTTCCTGCATATATCTGATAATCTCTCTTTACACCCCTTCTCTGGTCTAACTCCATTATTCATCACAGTGAATGAAAGAGAGAGAGATAGTGTGTGTGTGTGTGTGTGTGTGTGTGTGTGCAGGAGAAACATGTGTGCTGTAAAATGACACTTTGTGCCTTTAAGACAAGCCGCGACACCCCAGAACACACCACCAACACAGCTATAATACACTCAACGCATATTGTCAACTGATTTTATTCACACAGAATTATAAAATATAATCCATTATTTTTCTCGAATGCCCAGTTTTGTCTGCAGTCCCCACACTTTCTCAAATGCTCGTTTTTGTCTGCGGCACTTTTTCAAATACTCAATTTCATCTGCAGCAGGTGTCTGGCTAGCTCAATCAGTAGATCATGGGGCTCTTGAGCTCACGATCTTGGGTTTGAGCCCCATGCTGGGGCATCAACCCCACTTACTGGGGGTGTGAGGGCTAGTGCACTCTCAGTGCCGGTCCCAAACCTGGATAAATGGGGTGGGATGTGTCAGGAAGGTCATCCGGCATAAAACCTGTCCCAAATCAATATGCAGACAATGGAAGGTGCTCTGCTGTGGTGACCCCTAAGGGGAGCAGCCAAAAGACCAACAACAATTTCATTTGCAGTACTTTCTCGAATGCCAAAGTTTGTCCACAGCTCTTTCTCGAATGCCCAATTTTGTCTGCAGTGCTTTCTCAAATGCCCAAATTCATCTGCAGCTTATTCTCGAATGCCCAGTTTCATCTACAGTGCTTTCTCAAATGCTCAATTTTGTCTGCGTTCATTACTCAAATACCCATTTTCACCTGCTACACATTCTCGAATGTTTGATTTTGTCTGTGATGTGTTCTTGAATGCTCGATTTCTTCTGCAATAGTTCCTTATATGCTGATTTTTGTCTGCAGCGCTTTCTTGAACGCTCAATTTCATCTGCAGCATTTTCTTGAACGCTCAATTTCGTCTACATCACTTTCTTGAATACCCAATTTTGTCTACAGCACATTCTTGAATACCCGATTTCATCTGCAGCGCTTTCTTGAATACCCAATTTCGTCCCCACGCTTTCTCAAACACCAGGTTTTTTTTCCCCAAACACATTCATGAATGCCCAACTTCATTTGCGCAATTTGTGAACACAACTAGCTACAGGCTACATAAGGTTTCTCTCACCATTCCAGTTATTTTACATTATAATTTAATTGAGAAAGGGCATCACCTATCTTAACAATGTACAAGAAGTAATATGATGCATATTTGGGCATAGATTTTTAAGAAATGTTTTCTATTACGATCCTTTTAGCTTCAGTGCAAAACTCAAGAAGCACATATTGCACTGCATTAAATATAGCTCAGCCAACTGACTCCATTTGGGAGGAGTAGAAAATCCTATAAATTGAATTTTTACTATAGAAAAATATATATACTATATTTCTGGAAGATTAAACAGGACATTTAACCCTTAAAGTCTAAGGATCCAGACATACGTTCTTTTCACTAGTAACCACAATAGTTTCCTGTTTCACTGTAATTGAAGAAACATTCACGTTACATTCTACATTTACGTTAAGAAAACACCAGCGATAAATGTCAAAAATCACACCGTGCAATTAATGCGTAATAACACGTTGCGTAATAAAGCCTTTATTAGAGATGTTCTACGGGGTTAATAAAAAACCACGAAACACAATTATTCCAAAACCACATAAAGAAAGAGAACTTACGGTTAGCGATTCTCGTTTCCTGCCACTGGTTATGAACGTGAACCCTTGCGTTTCTATGGCAACGCCTGTTTTCTGAATGTGCTCCTCAACATACCTGAGATAATTATTTAATTAAAAAGGAAAAAAAAAAAAAAAAAAAAGCAGATGCAAATTAAAAATCAGGAAAACGTGGATGTCGTGGTCTGATTCATGCTGAATGATGCGGAGGAAATCAGACATCTGTGCCAACAGAAATAAAACTCTAAACTTTAAATGGTTGCTGCTTGTATTACTAGACTGTTCAAGTACGATTTACCAGTTAATAAAGGAGCTTTTCCCAGCAGAGTGATTGCCCATAATCATCACTATTATCTTCTTCCGAGGTGGTAGCAATCTCAGGCCCAGTCTGGAGGCTATTTTCACGAGGCCTAAAGGACACACACACACACATAAAAAAAAATAAATATGAGGCTGCCAGACAGACACTTATTTCTATCAACAAAAATCTCTCAGAAAGAATTACAGTAAAACATGAAGTCCTTTTTTCTCTTCTGCATGGCTGCTAGCGGTTCTTTAGTCAGTCATGCCAAACATACAGACTGCTAAGCAAACGTTGCCATTTTTTTTTTTTGCCTAGTCATTAAGCAAATGCTTTATAAACAAAATACTTTCACAAAAATCACTCTAATTAGGCATACAATTTATATTTGACTTTCAGTTTAATTAACTGCATCTATGAGTATTTCATATACAAACTGATTTACCTGTAAAAGTAAAAAATGTCGACTGGTTAAATGATAATTATTGCTCTGTATCTGTACTGATGAGTGTTGATTATTATTATTGTAATATTTCCTACTGATATGTATATAATAGAGATCGCCGCCTGATTTATGTCACATTTGGTTTGGAAAAAAAAGAGAGAAAGTCTTTCACTGAATTTATATTGTTTATGTGAATTTACTGGAATCGTGCATTATTTGTCCTCTTGTGTGACTGTTGTGAAGCACTGACACTGGAGACTCCTTCCAGAAATGTTAAATAAACATGTCCTCATAGAAAACTTCACCATATCAACTACTGTTGTTTATATGGTGCTTTCCTCCATGCAAGTCCCTGTGAAAGGATACCATATAATACTATAGAAATGATAACATCAGAATGAGCGCATTAATATAAACCGGTAATCTGAAATATTGCTGGAATTACTGTCAGAGCTGCAGTTTATGGAAAATTACTCAACACCTTCTGACCAATCAGATTCGAGAATTCTACAGTGCCATGGTCTGATGTTTATTCATCAGTGAGGATTTTCTGTAACGTATGTGAGCATGATTGTATACTTCTTATAAAGCACAAAGGGCTGAAGCTCACTTATGTTTCACATCTTACAAATCACCTTAGCTTTGTTGAACTTGCAACATTCAGAGATGAATACTTTCTTTTTGAACCAGATGTGAGTGAGGTCATGGTCAGGGGTTACATCTGGGTTTATGTAAGCGGTAAGCCATGCTGAGCTACGGTGATGGATATGTAAATCATGTCATAGCATAGTAGTGATATTATAATCATTGTTATTTTTATATTATTATCATCATTTTCATAATCATCATCATCACATTTTTTATAGACTAATGTTTTCATTTCAAAATAAAATGTAAAACGTTTTCTTTCATTCACATAAACTGTTAACTGCTGTATGTATACATTTGATCATTAACTAAAAAATTTTTTTTTGTTAGATTTTACTGGTTTAAAAATTTTTTTTTTATTATTTTAATCTATAGGCTTCTTCTGACCCAGAGACAGTGTTAATATCAACTGTAAGACAAATACACGTGAGCTACATGTGTCTAATTACAGTCATCTAGATCTTTGTATTATTATTTTTTTTTTTGTAAAAGTTTTTAGCTCACGTAAACTTACGTCAACTCACAGAAACTTTAGTTCACATAAACCTTACTTAGATTCTGTCATATTACAATATTCAAAGTAAACGTATGATTTAAATTGCATCTTTGCCTGAAAAGAATCAGACGATATTTTGTTATTAACTGCGAAGCTGGGAATACTGACAACTCCAGATCAGGTCATGCAGATATTCAGTTAAAGAGAAATATGAAAATTTGTCTTTATGACATCTGCAGAAACACTGAGAATATTAATCATATAAATTCAATAACACTGTTATCTTGTAGACACTAAGAAATAAGGCTCTTTCACCTCCCAAACCCCAGTTTTCCTTTATTCATAGAGAAATAAGATGCTCAAATTACAGTACATGACAGTATCTAAAAGCCCAAACTCATAAAATTAATATCTAAATTCTAAACTAATACTGAAGTGCCACTGATATTGAATATGTGGTGATAATAAATGCAGAATGAATGACCCCATAGCACCATCGAGGATTTTCACTTTCAAAACAAGCAGCCTGACTTGCTTAACATAACAATAAGCAATTATAAGTAATAAATATCATTTATGAGTCTCTGTTCTTGAAAGAACTTTGTATCTGAGCTTCAGGATCCAGTGTTGCTGCGTAAGAGCTGAAGGCAGACATGCAGCGTTCACTGACACAACTAGCCTGATAGTGTTGTTAATAAATGTCACTGTTGTGTATTTACCGTTTTCGTCGTCGATATACAGAGTGTGACATTCTTTGAGAATTCTCTCGCTCGGTGTGGTTATGGCTGTTTCCAAAGTGTTGGCCACGGAGCGGGGTTTCCTACTGCCCGACATGTTGACACCGAACAGGAACTCTTTATAACGAGCAGAAATAGAGGGGGATCGTTTAGAGTGTGACACCAAGCACCTGGCTGCTCAAAGCGGCGTTTTAGCGCCTCCATATGGGCAAATTTATTTTATTTTATTTGAATTGTATTGAATTTTATTTTGAATTTTATTTAATTTTAATTTTAATTTCTTTTTTATTTTTATTTTAGATGTGCACATACAGGCTAGACAATAAAAAAAAAAGAAAAGATTGCGTAATTGACCTTTTCCATACTTCAGTGTTGGAAAAGGTCAATAAAGGTCTGCAGGAATGCAGAAGAATAAGTAGCAGTGTTACAAAACCTCTGGTGAGATAGTGAACAATGGCAGCATGTACACTATATGACCAAAATTTTGTGCGCATCTGACCATCACACCCATATGTGGTTCTTCCCCAAACTGTTACCACAGAGTTGGAAGTACATAATTTTGCATAATGTCTTTGTAACATTATAGTTTCCCTTCACTGGAACTAAGAGGCCCAAACCTGTTCCAGCATGACGATGCCCCTGTGCACAAAGCGAGCTCCAT
>CM075026.1:14468909-14520230 GCA_037576675.1 Pangasius sanitwongsei
AGCGTTAGATGAGACTTATATGAAGGTTACGTGAACGTTATATGAGCGTTATATCAGCGTTAGATGAGACTTATATGAAGGTTACGTGAACGTTATATGAGCGTTATATCAGCGTTAGATGAGACTTATATGAAGGTTACGTGAACGTTAAATGAGCGTTATATCAGCGTTAGATGAGACTTATATGAAGTTTACATGAATGTTATATGAGCGTTATATCAGCATTAGATGAAGGTTCCATGAATGTTGTACAAGTGTTATATCAGCGTTAGATGAGAGTTATAAGCATTAAATGAGTGTTATATTGGTGTTATATGAATGCTAGATTAGCATTATATCAGCATTATATGAGTGTTTGATAAGTGTTATATCATTGTTAGATGAACATTAGATTTGTTATATCATTGTTGGATGAATGTTACATGAACATTATGTCGGCTTTAGAGGAATGTTACTTTAACTTTAGATTAACATTAGATTTTAGATTAACATTAGATGACTCATATCACTTTGATAAATGTTAAATGGAACATCATGTCAGTGTTAAATTAACATTACGAGAGCGTCATATCAGCGTTAGATAAACGTTAGATGAGCATTATATCAGCATAAGTATAGAGGATAGTTTCCAGGTTGAGAACACGTAATGTACAGTATCTAGTGTCCTATCAGCGTTAGAGTTAGATGAGCATTATTTTAGTGTTTGATTAACTTAGAGTGTTATAGCAGAGTTAAATTAATGTTAGAAGAGACTTATATCAGCGATAGATAAACAATAGATGAGCATCATGTCAGTGTTAGAGTAACATTAGGAGGGCATGAAGTCAATGCTAAATTAATGTTAGAATTAATTTATATCAGCATATTTATATCAGTGATGGGTTAATGTTAGAATCCCTATAGAAAGCTAGATCTATTAACATTTTAAAAAAAAAAGTTTTGTTTTTTTTCTATTAGTACACAGTGTAATTTTGGTACTGCACAGTTACTGTGCAACTTAATCAGTTTTTAGGGCAACACAATTAATTGTCTATTAAATGTGATCACAGTTTTTAAGAAATTATGCATGATCAGCTGAGATATTTATGAATATTGGTTAACAGTAAATATATTTTATGTTGACTGGTGCATTAATTTATGGTTGACTGATTGATTGCTGATTGGTTGATTGGGTTAAATTTTAATTTTCTAACAGATATTTTTAATTATTGTGAACACAGAGAATATGTACTATGGATTGAAAATGGAACAAATTACCATTGTGATACATAATCATGATTTCACTTTCAGTTTTATATTTTTTACTAATTATTTTGCGTTCCTATGTGCTCTCTTCTCCACGACCTCATTCTCCAGACGCTCCAGATTTTCATCCGAACTGCATTTGGCACCATGGCTCTCAGCTCGATCAGGTCGTCTTTAACTGCTCCTGGTATGGAGCTTACCCGAGGCCCACACTGACGGTGTTATTGGACTCACAAGCAGGCGGGAAGCCTATACTGAACAGATCGCAGGAGACGGACAACTTTGAACTGATTCTGAACAGGAGCATGCTGTATGAGGGCCAGAAGATCACCTGTGTAGGACAACACGTAGCACAAAAGAATGAGGACAAGAAGTTGTGCACCTTCACACTCGGTAAGAGCTGATGTGTTGATACATAGACACTGTAATGGAATAACAGGTTGCATAATCGTGTGTTAATGTTTATGTAAGTGTGTAAAGGTACCACTTTTAGTTAAACCTCTACCTGCATATAGAAAGGGTTAGCACTGAGTGGTGTACATATGTTTCTGTAGTGTTTATACAACATGCTGTTGGATTATAATGCTATATTCTGAAATGGTTTAGTCAATTATACATTATTCATAATACAATACACTATGATGTCTTTCTGTTATTACATGGAAGCTCTTTAGGGCTGTGCGTTAACTGTAGATCATCTCTGACCTTCACATTGGATGTTAAGTACTGTCAACATTAATTATTCTTTTTATAGAAAAGAACATTCATCCACTTCGAAGTGGACATAAGACGAGAAACCATTAATGAATTATTGCTTAGTTTGGTCTTTGGACATGCTTAAAGGCGTCAAAGGTTTCCTTTGTCACACAAGAATTCCTTCCACGTGATGAATTGTGCAATTCCACTTTTGTGCACACAGGTTTGCAAAATGACAGGCACTGTCCAGCAAGTTCCTGTTTTTCACTATTTTCTTTCTGTACCTGGCATGATGGCACAATACCCCTTTTTTTCCCCGTTGCCAATACCGATACTGAAACTTTGAATATCAGCTGATATCTATGTCCGTCTGATTTTTTTTTCTCTTTAAAATCTACCGTGCTTTGAAATGATCTTTTTAACTGAAGCACTTTAAAAATAAGGACAAAAAGCAAAGCTTTCACACAAAAATCACTTAGATTACAAAGATACGAAGTATAATAAATTATAAATATAATAAAAATCAATCCTAACAAGCACACACACAAAATACAAAATACAGTCGTGGCCTAATGGTTCGAGAGTCGGACTTGTAACCTGAAGGTGAACCCGAAGGTCGTGGGTTCGAGTCTCAGGTCCGGCAGGGAGTGTAGGTGGGGGGGAGTGAATGACCAGCGCTCTCTGCCACCCTCAATACCAAGACTGAGGTGAGACCCTTGAGCAAGGCACCGATCCCCCAACTGCTCCCCGGGCGCCGCAGCTAAAAAGGCTGCCCACTGCTCCGGGTGTGTGTTCACGGGTGTGTGTGTGTTCACTACTGTGTGTGCGCGCACTTGGATGGGTTAAATGCAGAGCACAAATTCCGAGTATGAGTCATCATACTTGGCCACAAGTCACTTCACTTCACTTATATGTAAACATTTTCAGAATCGAATCAAATTAAACCTTTTCTCTCTGATATCCAATCCACCATTTTTTGCTGGTATAGGCCTGATACCGATCATGGGTATCAGATTGTCGCTGTGCATTTTCCCCGAAGCAGTCACGCCACAAATGTGAGCTAATTATAGTGTTCCAGTAGTATGAATGTGTGGTTTTATATATCAGTAACCATAACAGCCCTTTCTCTGGCATCTCGAGAGTAGAAACCTAAAGTAAAGTGACAACGTCAATCATGGTTTTGGTTGAAGCCAAGCCCAGACCACTGGTTTCTCCTGACTGCTCCCGGGCTCGAAAACAGTGTTCAAAATTCACAAATTATACCAAACTTTGGGCTCAAACTTCCCAAATCCAGAAAAATTGTTTGTTGTTTGTTAATCTGTCTGTATAGGATTCATTTTAGTTTAATTCTCATTAGCAAGTGTGTAACTTGCAGCCTGTGATTCAGAACTATTCCGTCTGAGTCAATATTGTGCATATTAACAAACCCAGAGGCTAACAAGCCTACCGTGACTGACAGGCACAGAGGCCACACCTTCTTCACTGGGACCGACGGATATAGAGGCCACGCCTCTTTCACTGTAATGTGATGAACACTGTCCACATCATCTCATCAATAGACCATACTGCTCAACATTCTGCTGTATGAACTCCTGCCTTCATTTTGATTTTTTTGTGTTACAGCGGCTCCGTTCCCAGTGGGACAACCGATGGTTGCTGCTCTGGAAGGCACGAACGTCACCCTCACGTGCTCTGAGTCCAAGTCTCTGCCTCCTGCTAAAACCGTATGGCGGCAAGGACAAAGTCTGGAGCTCATCGTGCCCAGCTCCAAGTACATTGTGGTTGAGCAGGGCCCGAGTCTGAGCCTCACCATAGTCAATGCCACCATGGATGATCAGGGCGTGTATTTCTGCTGGAGTGAAAATGCTCTTGCTTTCCATGCACTCGAGGTCTACCTTACTATCAGATGTAAATGAAGCTCTCTTTGCTGGTTCTTTTTTAAAGTAATCGAAATGTATGGGTCTGGGTAGAGCTTTAAAATATTTGAAATTTCACCGTAGATCACTTGGTTATGGTGTTTTAATCCGTTCAGCCAATATATATGCAAGTATTTACAGTCAGGTCCATAGGTATTTGGACAGTGACACAATATTTTAAATTTGCCTCTGTACACCACCACAGTGGATTTCAAATGAAGCAAACATTATGTAACTGAAGTGTAGACTTTCAGCTTTAATTTAAGGGGTTTAACAAAAATATTTCATTACCTGTTTACAGCCATTTTTTACATAGTCCCTTTTCACAGGCTCAAAAGTAATTGGACAAGCTAACATAATCATAAATATTAGGGTTATTTTTAATACGTGAATGCAAATCCTTTGCAGTCAGTGACTGCCTGAAGTCTGGAACCAATGGATATCACCAAATGCTGAGTTTCCTCCATTGAGATGCTTTGCCAGACCTTTACTGCATCCACTGCAGACCTTCCTTTCCTTCTCCATACTCTTCCCATTATTCTGGTACAAGTTAATCTTGAATCAGAACTGGTCAGCCGTTTTTTTAAGAAATTTGTTTTGCAAAGTCTAATCTGGCCTTTCTGTTCTTGAGTGTTACCAGTGGTTTGCATCTTGAGGTAAACCGTCTGTATTTACATTCATGAAGGTGTTTCTTGATTGTAGACTTTGACAATGATACGCCTACCTCCTCCAGAGTGTTCTTGACTTGGCTAGATGTTGGGAATCGGTTTTTCTTCAACAAGGAAAGAATTCTGCATTCATCCACGTAGTTGTCTTCTGTGGTCTTCCTGGCCTTTTGGTGTTGCTGAGCTCGCCATTCCTTCTTTTTAAGAATGTACCAAATTATTGATTTGGCCACTCCTAAAGTTTCTACTATCTCTCTGATAGGTCTGTTTTGTATTTTTCAGCCTAATGATGGCCTCCTTCACTTGCATCCACACCTCTTTGGGCCATATATTGAGAGTTCCCATGAACAGCTACCAAATGCAAATTCAACACTTGGAATCAACTCCAGACCTTTTATCTCCTTGATTTGTCATGAAAAAACAAGGGAACAGGCTGCAACTGGCCATGAAACTGTTTATCAGTCAATTGTCCAGTTATGTTTGCGGCTGTGAAAATGGAGGGACTCTGTAAAAATGGATGTAAACAGTTAATGCAATATTTTTGTTAAGCCCCTTGAATTAAAGTCTACACTTCAATCACATCCTGATTGCTTAATTTCAAATCCATTGTGGTGGTGTACAGAGGCAAAATTACCAAAATTGTGCCACTGTCTAAATACTTATGGACCTGACTGTATATTAAGTTTCCAGAACATGGCTTTTAAAACACTGTACTGAATTGAACATTTTCATGTAAAAATGTTTGTTTGTTTGCAGCCTCCGCGGATAAATCCGGAGCCATGGTTGGGGTCTTCATATCATTTTTAATTTTAGCAGCTGGAATCACGGTGGGCTATTTCATGTACACCCGCCGCGACAGGATATGTCTGGGTACGCATGTTTATGATTCATTATGATTCAGAACGTATCTGCTGAGATATTTCTTCTGAATGATGGAAAATTAATCTTTTTTTTTTCTTCGTCTTTTTTTCACACTATCCACAGGTTTCCCAATTGGGTAAGTATAAAAAAAGAGTGAGCAAATATGAGCATTAACAGTGGTGGCAGTAGCAGAAGTAGCGGTGGTGGTAATGATATTAAACTAGCTAACAGTAATACCATTTTTATCCTGTCATTGTTCATTTTAATTATTAATGACAATGAAACTGTTATTTTGTACTTCAAATGTAGCCAGGATTAGATTCGTGTGTGATTTTTGCTTCATTAGTTTTGCACTGGAACTAATGTAGCTAACAAGTAGTAATGACTTATAGCTGCGAGTTTATCATGAAGCAAAATCATTGCCAGATTCTTTGCACAGCAATTAGACTGTATAATGAGTCACCTTACTGTCGCAACAGTACTGGCCTCCCACTGTTAAGACAGAACCAGGACTAGAGAAGTTTTGCACTATTATTATTATTATTATTATTATTATTATTATTATTATTATTATTATTATTTGTAATGTTAGCATTAGTAGCTGAACTTGTGTTGCTGCTGTTGCTATTATTATAGTTAATAATAGTAGTATAACAACTAACTTATGGCACATTTTAACTGGCACTCCCCACTTTCTTGCACAATATCTTAGTCCCTTGTTTACAATGGGTGTAAGGTGAAACAGTAGCTTCCTCACAAGATGAATGTGAGTGAGTGTCTTCAGTGGGAGTCAGTCAGGGCTAAGTCTGCTGGCTGGAGGGCCTGCAAGAGACGTTTCATCTCCGCCATGTCGGAAGAAAGGCGAGCAACCTTCTTTGACAATAGTTGCCATGCCAAATGATTTCCTCTAGAGCTAGATTTTTTTCTTAGCTGGAGGAGCGCCAGCAGCTGCTGAGGCACTGTGCTTCTGAGCTCTCTGCCGCGAGCCCAAATCTGCTTGCAAAACCTGGTTGTGGTCCAGTCCAGCGAGACACAACTGTCTCTCCAGCATCAGCAGTAAGCTACAATGCAGGCATGGGTCTATAAGTGCTTCCTTCAGATGCTGAACACCCAAGCATGGTGGGCAGAGATCATGCCCATCGTCAGGAAGAAGCTCATTAGGACAGAGCTTGCAGTTCTGTTGCTGAAAGCCATTTGAACTGCAAAAACTAGATATAACCACGAGGAGTGACAGCAAAGAATTCCAATAAATACTCCTACCTCTCGATGAAGCATGAGGAACAGAGAGAAGAGATGCTGAGCTGCAGTGGTTTATATGCCCTCAGCTCACGTCACTACGTGACTTCGTTGGTATACGTTTTTTTCGACCTATCTGGCTGTCGCTGTGATTATTCACTGCTATACCATTGTCTCTGGTGGCCAGGACGAATGAAACAGAATCACAAACTCACACCATCATTAGCAGACTGTACCTAAGTCTACTTTTTAAGGGTCTGTACTTTACTTGACTTTTTCTTTCACCTCATACTTTCGACTTTTACTCACTACATTTCAAAACAAAAAGTCTCAACTTTCTGCTCACTACATTGTCAATCATTACAACATATCTCATGTATTTGCAAAGCAATATGGTAACTTTTACCATCATACAGCTTCAAGGAGTCCTAAAAAATCCTAATTAAAAAATCCTAACAAATCTAAACTTTAACAGATGTACCAGTGAAAAGAAAGATAATACACATCACTGTTAATCTATCTGCTGCTACATACACTTTATATTTATCACAGCAGTCTGTATTGGGACTGCTAGCAAGAAGTGTTCGGCTAGTTTGTATCGTTAGCGGTATTATCATGCTAGCTATCACTTGAGAGATTAGGAATGAAATTATTGTTAGTTGGCCTTAGTTAATGTTAGCAAGACATCAGCATTCAGCTAATTTGTATCATCAGAGTTATCATCATGCTAGCTAGTATTTGAGAGATTAGGAGTAAATCTGTTTTCATTTTGCCTTGGCTAATGTTAGAAAGATATTAGCATTCAGCTAGTTTGTATGGTCACAGTTAATATCATGCTAGCTAACAATTGAGAGATTAGAAATAAAGCTGTTGTTAGCCTTAGCTAATAATTTTCCCACATCCCTTGGTGAAAGAGAGACTAATTTATCAGCAGAAACTAAAATCAGATATTTTTTAACTTACTTTTACATTTACTTGCATATTTTTAATTAAATGTATGAGTTTATACATTTCTACTTTAGCTTAAGTGAAGATTTTGAAGCTGCTCTTCACCAAAATGCTTTTACCAAAGAATTTATTCAGATGCGTAATTGCAGTTTTTACTAGAATTAACAATTTCAGTGCTTTTACCACTTCTAGTCATTTGGCTAAATAAAACCATTTGTACATAGTTTTATAAAACAGTTGAATACAGAGCTGCCTTCAAATTTTAGGCCACACCTCCTACGGATACTGCAGTCTGATACTGTAATCCCGATACTATTTGGCTTAAAGATAGAGATACGTCAGCCATTTTGCTAGATAGCTAAGTGCCAGAAACCATGAAAAGAAGTGTGTTTGAGACTTGTCACGAGTGTGTGATTCACTAAGTGTGTATAAGGCTCAACTACTAGTGATGTGCTTCCATTACTTGTTGACACAAAACGCCAAATGTACCTCAGCTGACTGGCTACATTTGGTCTATGGAAGAAAACTGTGTGCATTTTAGAACTTTGAGTAATTTGTTGAAACCCTCATCACTGTGATTTATCTCCTTCTCTCCAGTCGTTCAAAGGATGACAACATGGATGTGATGAATCTCATCGAATCCGACGAGGAAGACGTTTTCCACGATGCTGTTCCGAGGCTCCCTCCACTTGCTAACGGTCACGTTCCTGCTCCAGCGACCACTCTCGTAGAAATTCACTGCATTCAGTCTAGTAAGTGTGAGCTGTTTGCTAACATGTTTTACACTACAGTTTTGGGTGTGTCTGGAGAATGTCATTCCTGAGGTATTATTCACTCCCTGCGTATCAAAGTTTACCTCTGGATCAGGAGAGGTGTGCTTGCTTCATGTAAAATAGTAAATAGAAACGTTAGGATAAGACTGAGATAGTATTATAAGAGAACTGTTTTGGGTTACATGTACACTTTTAGGAAAAGGGGTTCTTTAAGGGTTCTTTGGATGGTTAATGGTTGTAGCTTTCTAAATGGTTACTTAGGATTTCCTTTTTAGAAAAGGTTCTCTGTTGTAGTGTTCTGTATAGAACCTCTAAGAGTTCCCTCAGAGACACAAACTGAAGAAGACAAAGGAAACGATGATATGATGCCTATACTGTCTTAGAAAAAAGAGTTTTTCTGGTGTTATTTGGATGGTTAACAGTTGCAGCTTTTAAAATAGGTTCTACTTGGAACCTTTTCTGAAAGGAAACCCTTTGTTGTACATAGAACCATTGAGAAGTACCTCAGAGGCACAAACCAAAGAACCCATTAAAATAATTAATGGTTATCGATTTCTAAAGGAGTACTTGGAACCTTAAGGGTTCCCCCAGGAGGGACAAACCAAAGAATGCTTTATGATGGTAAATTAAATGGTATGATGACAATATACTCTTAGAAAAACGGGTTCTTCAGGTGTGCTTTGGATGGTTATTGTTTTAAAAAGTGGGTCTAACCTATTCTGAAAAGGAAACCCTCGGTTTGTAGGGTTCTGCATAGTTCCCGAAACCTTTAAGATGCAAAATGAAACCATTACATGATGACCATACACTCTCAGAAAAAAGTTTTTTTTTTGGTAGTTCTTTGAAAGGTTCTTCGATTCCTAAGAGGTTCTCTTTGGTGCTGTCTCTGATAACGAAACCCTCTTGTACACATCATTTAAGGCTCCCCCCAGAGCAACAAACTAAAGAGCTCTTAAAGTTCTTTCATTATGATTTTTGATCTATGATTTTATTGGCTTCACATTTTTAAACAGGATGACATTAATCGCGGTGAAAGTCTGCAGCAGCAGTGCTGTTATTAAATTATTGCTTTGTGCAGATGGACAAACCAAAGAACACTTTTCAAAATTTTGTATGTTTTTTGCATGTCATCTTTATTTTTTTCAGAATTCTTCATTGTTATTAAATTAAAATCTTACTGGAAATTGAAATCAGTCATTAACTTTTTTTTCAGATGATCATGAAGATGATGTGAATGATACAGACCTAGATCATCGGACACAGGATCACAAACAGGATCACACACAAGATCACAAACAGGATCACACACAAGATCACATGCAGGATCACACAGATCTAGAAGATAAATAAAGAAAAGGGACTTACTGGACATTTGTGACTGTACAGAATTTCTTTAAAGAGCCATTACAGTGGTTCATTTTTCAAATGCAGGGATCTGAAGTTGCAATTTGTGTGTGTGTGTGTGTGTGTGTGTTTTTGTTGGTTTTTATGTTGTTTATGTATGTTTGTAGGATTAGACATGTTAAAATACAGTGGGTTGTATAAAGAAAGTAATAATTGTATAGTTTGTTTTTTTTTTTTTACTTTGCCCACATTGCAGATAAAAGCTTAAAAGCTGTGTGTGTGTGTGTGTGCGCGCGTGTGTGTTGTTACTCGCTGCTTTGTACAGAAGCATAAAAACTGTCCATATGTTTTAAGACAATGTTTTGGCAGTTGGTTGGGTTTTTTTTTTTTTTTTCCTTTTAATTTCACTTTTATTTGAATGCAAAAGAAGCTTGCTTTCTTCTGACTGATTGCTTTGAGAATGATGCAATATACCTACAACAGCTACTGTAAACAGTATGCAGGGTGCAGCAGGTGAATGTCTTTAATTTTTCTGAATAAATGATTAATCTGATGAGAAGGAACAGAAGGTGTCATGAGAGTGTTGCCACAGTGAGTAGTTTTCCTTCTGTTGGGCTCATTTTTTAAAAATTGGAACAGAAAAAAACACGAGCTCTATTTCATATAGTTTAGAAATCTTTTGTCAGGCTCTAGATGATCATCAGTGTGGATGGAAAGTCAATGCATTACTGTAAACTGATGGAGATTTTATGTACAAATTGTTTCTTGTTGAATGCCTTGGGAAAATTGATTGATATTGCTGAATGAATGAAAGATTTTGACCAGGCTGGAACTGTTTCAACTGTCTTTTTTACTCTTTTGCTAGCTAAAATATTGCCCTTTCCATTTCCCAACAAGATGATGGAATATCAGGAATATTTTAGAAAATATTGGCAACCTGTATAGCCAACTGTATAAATAAATGTATTGTTTTTTTTTTTTAATATAAGAAATATTGCAAAACTTTAAATGTAAATGTTGTTGAAACGGCAAACACTGCAACTAAACGAAGCATCATGTGACAGGATGTTCATCACACGCCACTGATGGGAATTACGACTCTTTTCAGTGAGTCAGCTCATTAGCTCAGCTCACCAATAAGAGCCGACTCCTTCGTCTCCCAAACGGTTCAGTGCCATTTTCCTAAGCTGGACAAAGTTTACAATATTTTGACACTTTTTTTTTCACGTAAATGATGACATAGAGGACGCAGGTCACGTGTTACAATTACACTTAAAGAGTGTCTGCATTATCTGCAACAAATGAAAAGGAAGAAGAAGAAAACGGTTCATACGTGCGAGTCGGTTCTTCACGTTCAGTCTAAAGAATCGACTCGCTCATGAACGACACATCACACGACACATCTTCAGCAACCCAACAGTGGAAAACCTGGAGAGGAGAACCTGTTAGTAAATTCTACAGTTGTTATTTGATGTCAAGATCATCTGAGGGGAAGTGTCTGTGTTTTGATGAAGAATTACAGAAAAACTAAAGGTCAGTTTTGAGTTCATTTTTGAAATTTTCATTTTGAGTTCAGCTTGTGTACTTTTGAGTATTTAAATGCTTTATTTTTGCATCATCATCATCATCTTTGGATGTCTTTAAGAGTGGAGATTAGCTGGAACATAAAAATTCAAAGAAACTACTCAGTATTATGGTGTGTCATCGGAATTGTGTAAGGAATACAACACTTGGGGCGTGCTGTTATAGGAAAATAATAAACGACAGGGTGGTGTGATGAGATGGTTTGAAGCAGAATCACTGTTGCCAGTAGTAACAATGTTTTTTATTCTTCTTACCCCACATCAAGTTGTCAACGATTAAATAGTTTTTTTTTTATTATTAACGAACAACACTTTTTTTTTTTTGGTTTATTGGTATTACACATTTAGTGTAATATGATACTAACAAGTTAGTTCACTTACAGCTTTCAAATAACAGCATATCCTGGAGGTTTTTTTTTTCCTCTTATTATTTCACAGCAATTTGCCAATGCATTTTTTTTATTTAATAAAGACCAACACATTGTTCTTTTTACTTTATATTTACATTTAATATCCTTGAAACAAGTTGGTTCCTGTTATCTCTTACATTATCAACACTATATACAGTTGTTTCCTCACGCAGCCTCTCTCTTGTATTTGTCTTGAGGTTTATGTAAACACACACACACACACACACACAGAGGGAGAGAGAGAGCCTGGTATGTTACCAAGAACCCACAAGGCACAAAGTCCTCTGTCCTAAACAAGACTCTCCCATGTGGGAAACTTTACCTTTGATTGTTACAAAGTGCTGACACTGGAGACTCCTTCCATGATGTTAAACATCTCTTCATAGTAAACACCACCATATCAACAATTACACACATTTCTGTTTACGTGGAGCATCCACATAAACAGCTGTGTAAGCTGTTACTATAGAAACGATAACGAATTCGAGCGAGTGTAGTAATATAAACCTGGGATTTGCCTTGTAGCTGGAACTATTGTCAGAGCTGCCACTATAGACAATTAATCAACAACTTTCTGACCAATCAGATCTGAGAATTCAACAGCACTGAGGTGTAAGGTTAATTCCAAGACCAAAGCTTGGAGATTTGTTTGGAGATTTGTTTGTATGTCAGTATTTTATCTGTTTATGTGGTTGAAGCTAAAAACCATAAGGTTAGAAAGCCTACACTGTTATTTATGTTCATAATTAATTACAAAAATGAAAAATGAATGTAATGAAAGAAAATCTGCACACACATGAATGTTTAAAAATAGATTCAATTAATTTTATTTTATTTCAGGATGGTATTTTGGCAGGTGGTGAATGTCATAACTCTCAGGATGTCCCTCTCTCGGTGCTAATTCAAACGAATCGAACCGCGAATCGAGTCACTCAGACGGCTTTGTTCAAAAGAGTCGACTCAGTGTGTCATCTGCGCGCGACTCGGGCGGGGGCGCGTCGCGGGAGAACCAGTGCGCTGTGTTTATAATCGCGCCTTGATCCAGTGACTGTAATAATGCGTTTTAGATGGAGGCACAGACACAGCTTCCTCATGCTCTCCCAGACACACTCACCAGCCACGAGGGTAAGTCCCAAACCTGCTTTTCACATGAACCTGCTGTCTTAAAATCATGGCGGAGATATCTATACCTGCGAGTATGAAACACTGTGACGTCATTAATTAAATCATCAGTCGCTTTAACTGTGTTGATCCAAATGTGCACTAGGAGCTGAAATAATTGTAACAACCACTGATTTCATTGGTAGCCCATAATCAATACACTATAAATCTTTTCTCTTGACAACAAACAGAAAATGAACAAACACACACACACGCACACACACACACACCAAGGCGACCTCAGCACCCTGAATGAGATGATTAAGCACCAGAGAGATGTAGAGTGTGTGTGAAATACAGACCTAATATAACACATCTATACTAAAATATAATACTCTGCTTATGTCTTGAACAGGATTTACAGTGATGCTACAGGACATAATCTTTTCCTTAAATTAAAAACATAATTTGCTGCCAAGAATCTTATTTAAATTTAGCTCTTTAAATTGAAAGTGTTTACACAATGATTTTAAGACATTTTATTATCAATATTGTCTAATACTACGGGTATTGTATGTACAGTATGATACAATTTTGATTCTTGATGAATTCAATATTTAACAATACCGCTGAGTCTGCTACAATACGATACAATATGATACAACTGAGTAATGTCCGTTTGATATGTAACCAGCTTTGTTTGGAATCTGGGATAGGTCTTCTGTCGATTCTCGAATTATGACGATGTAGAATTTGTCTGTCCTTTTTTGATAATAGGCATTGTATTGTCAGTAGTAATATGTTTATTATTGTTGCCTCAATTCAATGAAATCCTTGCCTTTTAAATCATGTGTAGGTCCGATTCATCTGATCGTTACACACCTATTTAATACATGTCTTTTAGACATGACAGCAATGTTGAAAATCAGTGTTTTTAGGTACAGCTGTTCCCTTCCTTATTTATGGATTTTTCACCATCCATTTCCTTCGGGGCTTGTGAAAAGAGAGGAAACCTGCTTCGTCATACGTCGGTAGTGTTGCCATGATTAAGTCAGAATCTTTCAAAAGGTCACTTTAGGTTCTATATTGTTAGTACACCATTTGTAAGGGTACACTGGGTCACTTCCTGTTAGTTTCTTGAGAACTACATTGAAAATAGCTATGTTCATAATGTGTAACTTGAAAATATGTGTGGCTTGTATCAAGCCAGATCTCCTTTGTCATTCATGCGCTTGGAAAATGTGATAAGATGTAAACTGAGAAACCAGTTCAGCTAAAGTGAGAGAGGGACAAAACCTTCATTGTACCTTTTTACAGCAAAGTAAATACAATGCAAATACATTGCACCTTGCCTTGTGGGTGTGTATGATGCTGTGGTAGATTTATCCTGATATTATTAAAACAGCTTATTAATATCATATAAACTATTAAACAATAAAACACAACACAAACAGTAATTACATTTTGTGTATACATGTCAAAAGGTAGGTTGCTCTGTGAAGTTTTCATGTAGTATTGATTCAAGTGCATGTGAGTATGTGTGTGTGTGTGTGTGTGTGTGTGTTTGTGGGATCTCAGTTAATTCAATATGTCAATATGAGTATGAATATCTAGGCTTGAGTTGATGATCTTTTAATAATATCTGAATAGTTCTCAATAATAGGAACCACTAAAATGAGGAGTCCTGTTTTGTCTGAAACAAATCGTTCATCTTATTTATACAACAGAAAGTGCTGATTCATTTTCTATTACAGCAGCTATGACAGTAGTATGGCTTTAATTCAAACAGCATAAAAAATAACCGTGTATTTGTTCATATGGTGAAATTTTCTGTAAGGAGATGTTTATTTAACATTTTTGGAAGGAGTCTCCAGTGTCAGGGCTTTGTAACAGTCAGAGGTAAAGCTGTAATTAAGTTTTTCCAACACTGGAAATTTTCAGTATAGACGGCTTTACACACTGAGGTTTCTCATTTTTCTGTATTTTGTTTGTCTTGTTAACTTCAAGAGAGAGGGGGGAAAAAAAGCAAAAGCTGATGAGGGAACAACATTACAGCTTACCGTTAACAGCTGCTCTAAATGATAACAGAACTCTTTTTTTTTTTTTTTTGCAGACTTTGGAAAATTGCTGTGGTAAAATCACATTATATCACATGCCAGCAACTAAAAGTGGTTTTTAACAGTGGTTCTGTTTATAAAATGTTATTTTGCAAATATTACCATTTTTATTCTACAAACGACAGAAAGAGTAATAATGAAACTTCTCAATGGTAATTTGTTTATTATTAATAAACAACCATATCATTGGTCACTCATTATGCAGTTTACTTCGCCAGTCTCTGAAAAAGCAATACCCAACCCAAATTAACAACTTTAGACCAATCAGATCAGGTAATATTGTGGCATGTTGTGGAAGTTTAGTCTAGTTTGCAAGACTTCTCGCTATGATATTTATTATTACTACTACAACATTGAATTAATTAGGCATGAGATAGGATATAAGATGATTGTTAAATCATGGAGCCTGCATGTACCAGAATGCACCTTTCCTTGTACTGTTCTATCTCTGACTCCTTAATGGTTATATAACAGGTGTAGGAGAAAATGAGTGGCTTTGAGCTTTGCTTTTTACTGTACATCAAACTTCCTGATTCCCCCAAATAATCCAGACATCCACTTGAGAATCACGTTTCATGTGTGCTTATTAAGTCCAGATAGGTAACTTTTCAATGCCCCTTGGCTATAATAATTTACGCCCTGTCTTTCAGATGGGGATGAACTGATCTCGGAGCTGAAGCCTGTTTTCCAGCCCCGGCTCTATGGATCACCTGGCTGCGAGACATGGAGCGTGTGTTTTTCTCCGGATGGTACACGCTTTGCCTGGTCCGCAGGTTACGGACTGGTGAGAGTGCTGCCGTGGCCTCTGCCTTCCAACCTGTACGTGAATCCCAGACCAGAATTTCAAATTATTGCTGAATCATGAGATGATCTACGACTTTGCAGTTGTGATTTATTGCCAAAAGATTTTTTTTTTTTTTACCAATCCAGAAAAGTTTCATTGTGATCGTGTGCTCTGGACAACCTCAGATGCTCTAGATGAGCTTGTGTTTGGGTTCTGTGGATGATTCTTGGTGTTCACACCAAGAACCAGGCCAATTAATGGTCACTCTTTAACTATACTGTCAGAAAAAGATATTATACAGCTACATTTAAGTTCTGCAAGGGGTAAACAATGCAAATATACTTACAAAGGTACACCAATGCTCTAAGTCCAACTGAAGCGCCACTACAAGTGTATTCCTTTGTAGTATATTACATTAAGAGGATCACCACCAGTGACAAGCGTTTGTACCCTAAAAACATTACTGTTTCGTACTTTCTTTTCTGACTCTATGTCTCATTATGGGTTCATCATTGCGATTTTGATTAATGTGAAATATAATGTAACACATAGTAATAATATTCCAGTATAGCAATTTGTCAATATTAAACAGCCATAGAATAATTCATAGTTGGGAACCTGCACCTAAAAAGTGCACTACATAGTAAGGAATAGCTTTAACGCTCTGGGATTTGGTCATCAGCTAGGTTCCTGGAGATCTTGTTTCTTGTTGGACATTTAGTGAACTACACCTGTGACACCAAACATGTTCTTGTAGATTAGTTCAAAACCTAAGCAAACACATTTAATCCAGGTAAACAGTAACATATAGGCTTGGGGTCAGAAATTAAATCCGCATTAAGCTAAATCTCCAGGCTGTTGACCTAAAGTTCCATCTAGCACCCTAAACAATTCATCAGTTTGTCTTTTTGGGGACCCACTAAAGGTATTTTGTATAACTCTCCGACAGCGACTAGCCCTTTAAGAAATTCTTCCAGGTAGCACCAAGCTTGAACCCTCAACCATCCAAAGAACCTTTGAGGAACCTTTTTAATTTAAGTTGAATAGGAAACCATTTGGAGTTCTGTTTGCACCAAAAACATCCCATGCTTGGTGTTTTTTTTTTTTTGCAGTCATGCTGTGGATTCTAAGACTGAAGAGAAAATGCTGGACTGTGGAGACACTGTGTGGGGCATGGCATTCGGGCCACGTGTCTCAAACCGGGTGAAATCTGCCCGACCGTCTGTAAAAGGCCAAGAACTGCTCCTAGCAACAGGCCTCACTAATGGAACAATCAAGGTGTGGGTCGTCTCCACTGGTAAGAGTTTTTGCAATACTGTAAGATAGTAGTTATCAATCCTGTTTTTGGAGATCAGCTCAATCTCAAAAGATCTAATAGCATGCCATATAATCAGCCTATATGTTTAGCTGGATCATGTGTGTTAGATTTGAACTGTAGAAACAGGGATTGTCCTCACTTGGTCTGAAAGAACTTTGTACTCATTCACACTTTACATAGCAGTGACGCTTATGTAATCTTGATTGTCCTATTAAACACACATGTACTGCAAAAACCACACACTGTTATCAGGCCACTTCTTCTAATACTGTTTCCACTTTTAGGAAAGATACTGTTCAATCTGACTGGCCACCGGTCAGTCGTGAGAGATTTGGTCTTCACTCCAAATGGGAGTCTCACTCTTGTGTCTGCCTCCAGGGACAAAACTTTGAGAGTTTGGGACTTGGCAAAGAAAGGTGACTTTATCTATCATGACACAGACATAGAATGCTATGTAGCTCTGTAGCTTTCTATACAGTGAGCTGCTAGTTTATTATTAACTGCATTAATACCTACTAAGCTAGAGACTCAGTTACATAGGCCTATAATCTTTGCATCCAGTCTCTGCCACATGTTACAAATGGGTTATCATCATGTCGGCTTGATGTACATTTTGGACATAATTTAATTTTTACTTCACATAATAGCATAAACTGATCCAAATGCTTTAGCTCTATTTGCTGTGTTTCTCAGGGTGAATGTAATAAAATGTTCCCTCTATGATAAAACTCTTACATCCATACTTATATAAATGAATACTGCACAAATGAGTATCTGACAGTTGTAGGTAACTACGAAGCAAGCTAGCCATTTAGCTAATTATGTTTAGCTATTTAAAAAGACAAACCTTCAGCCTAATACCAGCCAGCTAGCTAGCTTTATCATGCTATTAGCAAGCTAGCTATTTATGGTTAGCTAACCTAATCCAGTGACAGCCTCTCATTATAATAGTAGCAAGCTTGCTTACTATCAAGCTAACACTAGTAAGCTAGCTTTAGCAAACACTTTTCCTGTTTCAGTTTATTTCATTGTGACACTTTGTGTAAACAACATAGCTAACTAGCTACACTACTCTGAGAGTTGTTGGCTGACTGAACATTATATACTACATTTCCTCATCCTCTATCTTTCTCCCAGTAAGGATTAAAAGCAGATTTTGCTATGTTATTGCAGATATTCCTGTACAACATGCTAGCTGCATTAACCTGATAAGCATTCAACTTGTCAGAATGTCCCAGTTTTACCTTTTTTTTGTTTTGTTTTTTTTGTCCCCAGCCATCTTTTTTTCTGTACACGGACAAGTTTGTCTGTGTACAGACATGTCAGTGACCCTTATGAACCCTGGGACTTTTTTTTGTTTGTTTGGTGATTTAGTCATCTAATTTCAATAACTGCTGACATCTGCATTGTTTGCATGTTTTCGTTGTTTAACATCTCCAGGTCTACCATCCCGTGTGCTCACCGGTCCAAACTACTGGGTGTTCAAATGTTCTGTTTCTCCAGATTGCAGTCTGATTGCTTCAGTCTGTAACCTCGACACAGTGAGTAGATTTATTGATTACGTTTAATAAGCTAGACTGAAATAGAGCTGTGCAAGTTGAAGTCTGGCTACTAGCTAGAGGAGGAAGTTGTGCTTTGCTGACTTAGACTTTTCCTGTCTGAACTCCAAACTTTTCATCAAAGAACATGCATAGACATGCATTTGGGGAATAAAAAAAAAAAACATATCTGGAACTGTCCATTAGCAGTATAACAACATTCCACATGAATAGAGCTAGGAGTCAATGTATGTCCAATCACCCCCCCCCCCACACACACCCCCTCAGTTTAAGCTTGTGTCAGCATTATATTTAGACCAATAGTTAATGCATAATGTCACTTAAGCTAGTGTAAATACTCTTTTATTACTTTATTTTAGAGGGTCATAAGTTTACATATGCCTTGCAGAATCTGCAAAATGTTAATAATTTTAAAAAAAAAAGAAAAAAAAAAAGGAGGGATCATAATTGCATTCCGTTTTGTACTTCCCTGAATAAGCTATTTCACATAGCAGATATTTACATATAGTCCACAAGACACAATAATAACTGAATTTTCACAAATGAACCAGTTCAAAAGTTGGGACAAAAGTTGGTCCACTGAGTCCAAGTGAGTCAATCACTTTTCCATTCAATGAATTTAAGATACAATCAACAAAGCTAGTTCCCTTAAATAGAGGCAGATGTTTCTGACTGGACGATGTCATTTGTCCTAACAGAAAGTTTATCTCTGGAGTCTTCGATCCTTCACCTTCGTCAGGAACTTGAAATATGATCATGAGCGGTCCATGGTGTCCTGTGATTTCTCTGCCGATGGAGCACTGCTTGTGGTTGGATCTTATTGTGCTGCGACAGGATGGTGGCTGGACCTGTGGGATCCCTACACTGCAGATCACCTGATTAAAGTGGAGTGAGTGAGCCAGTCGTTAAAGGAGTGGTTTGTCATTTTTAGGGCCTATGAGGTGAATAACACCTGCAATGAAAACATGATTAGCTGTACTCCCATTTAAGCCACTCCATTTCTCTATTTGTTTAAACTATATATGTGTCATGAGTTGCCTTTTTTTGAGCTGGGGGTGGAGCTTATTTCAGGGTCAGAAAAATTTCATCAAAATCCTGTAACAAAGAAACTAGCCAGATACATTGAAAGGAAATATTGGGAATCAGATTGTTTTCTGAGGTATCTTTGAAATTATGTGATTATTATAATTCTAGAAGTATTTAAAAAAAAAAAAAAAAATACAAACCACACCTTTAATATGCCCTGACCAGACTCATTAGAAACAAAGATGGTTACGTGTAGTCAACTTTAAAATGATTCTAATGTTGGTCATGTCTACATCATCATAACGTTATCTTAGAAAAGAGAAAAGAGACACTTTTTACACTTACTGAAAACATTACAAGCGATCTTATCATGGGTTTGGTTCTAACCCTAACTGATGAAACTATTAAATAAGCTTATGACTGAAGGCTTTATTGCGCTTCTTTTTTTCCCCCACTCCATATCACTTTCTCCCCAGGGACTGTGATCTGTGTGTGTGCAGAAATGACAATCTGCTGACGGCTTTGACGTTTTCTCCTGTATTCCCGCATCTGGCTTTCAAAGACTACCGGTGAGACATCTTTATTAATACAGAATCCACAGCCTCTGTGTGTGTGTGTGTATGTATGTATGTATGTGTGTATATATATATATATATATATATATATATATATATATACACAACCAGTCAAAACAGGTGTTCCATGAAATACCTAAACTTTAAGGACTTGGATTTGGTCTTTGTCCACTCTCAGATTAAAAAACAAATCAGTAAATAAATTCCTATAAAATAAAGTGTAATTTTCCTGCTGAGTTTTTCTAGTTCTAGAGTATTATCTTGAACCCAGTTCTTGAATCATAGAGTAAATACAGGGTTGTTCAGGTCTGTGTATTTATAGTGTATAATGTACATGTACACGTGGGATAAAAATGTGGTGAGGCAGACTCAGACATGTCTTCAGTGTGACCTAAGCACATTTGTCAGGCACTATCCCTTTCTCAATTTATAAAAGACATCCTGGCATTGTTTAACAGGGCGTTACAGATTTGGGACATGGAACAAGACAAACTGGTTTTGGTGTCGGATCGTAACCGGGTCAGCGGACTGTGCTGCGCTTTCCACCCAGGAGGCAGTGCCATCGCTACAGGGTAACTGCAAACAATAACACAGTAACAGAGACTCAGGGTAACCTAGACCACGTTCCTTACGTTGTTACATAGCATGAATAACTACTCGTGTGTGTGTTTATTCAGGCTTTTACAGTGATTCCTGTTGACTGGCAGTTACAGGAAATAACTGGAGGTCGAGTTAAAATATTACCTCATTTCTCTTTAATGTCTTGTGTAACTAAATAATTTGAATTCTGATTTGAATCATATTCCTAAACTTTCACTTTGAGCCTTAAACGGAACAAAAACAATAGTTAACATATAAAACAATATTTGATTTTACATAATATAATTTATTAAAATATAATTTTGTCCAACTGTAGCTTTAACATTCTTATTTAAATGCTGTTATTACAAATTATTTACAACAATTTTTATATTAATTTTAATTTTGTTATTTTTAAATTCCCAGGAAATGCTTAACTATTCTTACTTTTATATTATTTCCATTTAGCTTTGGTTAATTTTTAGTAGGTGCATGTTTCTTAACATCAGATGTTACCTCACAGTTCATGTCATTTCTGGGACAGATGGAAAAGCATTGTCTCAAAGGTGGACTCTCAAATTATTGGGATTTTTCCCTTGATTTTAGCTCTGTGTAATGTTATTAAATGAATCAGTTATTTTTAGTATTTAAAATACTCCCATTCAGGCACTATTTCTACCAATTAGCTATAATCAAACAAATTCCAGCTCAGGTCATGTCTTTTAATGTTGTTTTGGCATGAAGGAGGTGTGGCACAAAAACCTAATTTTAATCTAATGCCACTATATTTATACAACCTTCTTTTCTGTAAGATATCAGGTATTTAAAATACACTTTTTTTAAGCATTGAAAAAAAGGTGAACTTGTAAAATCACAAAGGCAATTGAAAATGAAAAATGTTTTTTTTTTTTTGTGTGTGTGCAGGTGTCGAGACGGACGTGTAAAGTTTTGGAGAGTTCCTCGCCTGGTACCCAGCCTGCGACATTTGTGTCGCACCACGCTCAGGTACTCGGTGTCGACCTTCCAGGTGCAGGCTTTGCCACTCCCAAAGAAAATCCTGGACTTCCTCACGTACAGAGACATTACTAAGAATAAGGTCCTACGCTGCAGTGAACATTTCAGCTGATGAAGAGGAGCTTTTGGTTCGTGGCTGCTACATGAAGCTGCTTTTATTTCAAAGATTGAACAACACAGCAAAAAAAAAAAAAGAAAAAAGAAAAAAAAAAAAAAGGCAAAAACATGCATATGAAAAAAAGGACACTGGTTAAGAAGTACAAATTTATTTAAACAATTTTAAATTATATATACTGCTGCTGTATCATGGGCACATTTTAATAGATGTAACAAACTTCATTTTATTCTATACAGCTCATTGTGTCAGATTTTTGTCATAGACAGAAAACAGGTTTGTGGTGTGTGTGTGTGTGAGAGAGAGAGTGAGTAAGTGAGAGAGAACTGGACTAGCCATCACTGACTACTATATCTCTAACTGCCTGGAAAGCAGCCACCATTGAACTCAGCTGAATCTTCTCACTGGTTCCAGAGGCCAGGCGATACCTGAGAGAGAGAGAGAGAGAGAGAGAGAGAGAGATGGGGAGAGCAAGAGACAGAATTAGAGAGAAAGTGAAAAAGGAGTGAGCATGAAAGAGAACGAGACGGAGAACGAGAGTGAGAAAATGAGAGGGTGGGAGAACAAGAGAGAACAAATGAGAGACAATGAGAATGCAAGAGACGACCAAGACAGAGAATGAATGAGAGAATGAGAACAAAGGAGACACAACGAGAAAACGAGAGACCGCGAGAGGGCGAGAATGAGTGAGCAAGAGAGAACGAATAAGAGATGAGAGAGAATCAATGACGGATGAAAATGAAAGAGTGAGAAACCAAAGTAGAGAGAGAATGAGGGAACAAGAGAGAGGGAACAAATGAGACGTATGAGAGAGAATGAACACGAGCACAAGAACGAATGAGAGAACAGACGAGCAAAGAATGAATGAGATCGAAAGAGAGACCAAGACCGTGAGAGTGAACGAGGGAATGAGTGAGAGAACAAATGAGAGTGAGAATGAACGAGAGAAAGGAGGGGCTTTAAATCCTGTCGCTCTTTGAAATACAGGAACAAATTATTTATATATTATTTTGTTCTTTGCCACTGCATCTTGTGACGTTTATTCAAACATCTATTTATGTAGCATTCTGTATAAACCTCTCATTTCTATCTACACTGTTCTGATGGCAGGCCAACTGAAGAACGTGTAAAAGAAAGTAACCGCTACTCACTCGATGTCTGCGAGCTTAATCAGCAAGCCCATCCGAATCGCTGGAGGAAAATCCACTGGAGCAGAGCAACAGGAGAAAGAGAAAACAAATCAAAATAATGGCACCCTCACCATAAATGTAATCGATCAGCTAGACATTTTGGGTCTTAAGTTCATTTCTTTAGTTTTGCACTGGAGCAACAAGGCTGTATGGCTAACAGGTAATTAAGCTGTAGGTCTAAATCATCATACACGCCTCACTTTGGGTTGTTTAGGGTCTCAAACACACCTGTTTCTGTTCATATTGTGTACTGGGCTTAAGAGGAGTTCCAAACTGAATGAAGACCAATGTCTTTTTCAACATGCCAGCTTTAATCATTATTTTAAAATATCCTGTAAAACGTTTATGTACATAGAAATACATTATAAATAACTAACTGTTACTACAAAGTCTCCTGTGATTACATGTATGTCAGGTGACCCCAGTGCTAAACTGGACGCTATAAGCATGTCTCTCATTAGCCACATTCATCTCGTAGCTCCAGGACACAAGCTAAAGAAGCAAACATATCTTGGGTCATCATCCGAAAGTCTGCTCTTCAGAGTAAGCCTTCATGTAAACTTCATACAGAGTGGCTTAGTAATACAATATGTTCAAGGTGTGTGTGTGTGTGTGTGTGTGTGTGTGTGTGTGTGTGAGTGAGTGTGAGTGTGAGTGTGAGTGAGAGAGATTCAGAGGTTCAACATGTTTTTGGCCAGAGACTTCCACGTCAAGGCCGTCAGAATCATTTCTAATGATAAACCACTAGGGCAGGACAATATAACGATATAATGTCGATATCATGATGAATGATGTCATAACTGTCATAATTATACTTGTCTGAGATATCACTGGTATGGTGATTTTTTTTGTTTGTTTTTATTAATAAACTAAATAGGACTGAAAGCAAGAAGCTGGTTTATTTTTGCTGGTGTGTTTTTTAACTTTTTTTTTTTTTTTTTTAGTAAATATTTAAAATTGTAAACATTCAACAGATCTCTTTTTATTTTTCCCCTTTTCAGTGTTACAGTTTAGTTTATGTAGGCATTAAAAGGCGCAAGAGTCAATATAAAACTATTTAATATCTTACTAGTACAAATAATGTAGAAAATTATGTAAAAATGATTTATCGAGAAGGGGGGAAAAAAAAAAAAAAAAAAAGTTGAAGCCATTACATATAGCTGTTTGGAAACCTGCTTTCCGGGCCAGAATACGTTTGTATTTAGAATGGCTCCCCTCAGTCATTTTATAGCCACGCCCACAACACCCTTTCACATCCTCATAAATCATTACGAGGAGAAGTTGCATGTTCATAGAGTTATAAATCGGCTTTCAAGCAGTTGAATTTCCGAGCGCGCTTGAAAGCGATGTCATGACAGCACTTGCTAATGCTAAGTCTAGTTGAACCACCACAAGTTTGGGGGCAGAGCTCTGTGGAAATGTGGGCGGGCTCCGTGAGTACAAAAGTCACTCAGATCTTATTCAACTACACCTTTAAATAAAAGCGTCATCAAACTCAGTTCAACGGTTTGTAAATTTTTAAATCATGACAGTGTACTGGGCTTAAGAGGAGTTCCAAATTGAATGAAGGCTAATGTCTTTTTCATCATAATAATAATAATAATAATAATAATAATAATAATAATAATAATAACAACAACAACAACAACAACAACCTGCCAGCTTTAATCATTATTTTAAAATATCCTATAAAACATTTATGTACATAGAACTACATTCTATGAACTAAATAACTGTTACTACAAAGTCTCCTGTGATCACGTATGTCAGGTGACCCCAGTGCTAAATCGGACGCTATAAGCATGTCTTACTCATTAGCCACATTCATCTTGTAGCTCCAGGACACAAGCTAAAGAAGCAAACATATCTTGGGTCATCTTACCTCTGTGTATGAGAAGATGCAGCTCGGTCAGAATGTCATGTAGCGCTAAACCTTTCAGAGTTTTCAGCTGTAGGATTTCTGTTAGCATTGCTTTAAGGAAGAATACATCTTTACACGTTATCTGCATGGCTTTAATGCTGAGTGGAGAGCGTACAGACATTAGGGATACGGTTATATGCCATGGTGAAGTCTTTGTTCAAGGCCCAGTCCAGTATGTTGGCGATGTCTGAGCGCAGAGGATGTCCTGTGCACGTGTAAACCGTCTCCTCCGTCACCTTCCCATAGGCCATGTGAGTGCTCTGTACAGGCGACACACAATTCACAATTGCTTTTCTTTTGTTCATTGAATTGTCTCGTTAACTTTGAGAGAGAGGAATAAAACCTGGCTGGTGACGGAATGGCTAGATCTACTATAACGTAAGCAATAACAAGAACTAACATTAAACAGAACGAAAAATATGACATCATTCATTAATAAATTACAAATTTTTATTGTTCATAAATTGCTGTGGTATAAGAGGAATAAAACACTTCAATATGCGCTCTTATAGAAAAATCATCAACTTCAGAGTGCAACTCCGCTTCGCGTCAAGCCGCATCACACCACTCAACCGCTGATCATTTTGCTATAACAGCACACATACAAACCCCCAAGTGTTTCGTTCTTTCTTTATTTCCAACACACAAGCACCTGTAGAATGTTTAACGATCGCCTCATGTCTCCTGTTGACAGGGTCACAATAGCCTTCATGCCATCTGGAGTGATGTCAATGCTGAGAGAATCATACAGAGAACAAAAAAAAAAAAAAAAAAGATATTAACAACTAAAATATTCATGAGTATGTTCACATGCGGTGGCACGGAAAAGTTTTCGGAGCTGCGTTTTAGCCAAAAGGAAGCATGGAATAAAGAAACGAGCCAGATTTATTTCATAGCAACGTTGCAAGTTAGTTTTTCCCCAAGGTGTCTCTGAAACGATCTCCGATCTGATCATTACAGATCTAGAAACACTTAAATATTACAGACTGCACCTTTAATGCCAGTGTACAATTCTGAAATTATGAACTGTGAAAGCAAATACACTGCGAGACAGTGAGCTTCACCTCTCCTGCTGGATGACGTGCTCGAGTCTGGGGATCATCTGAGTCTGGGACAGAGGCCCGAAACGGAACCGTGTGCATCGCGACTGCAGCGCAGGGATGATTTTAGACAAGTAGTTACAGATCAGACAGAACCGAGTGTTCTCTGTGAACTTCTCGATCACTGTAGTGAGAGGGAGGGGGACAGAAAGCGAGAGAGACAGACAGACAGACAGAAAGCGGAAGACACACAGACAGTCAGACAGAAAGCAGGAGAGACAGACAGACAGACAGACAGAAAGCGAGAGACACACAGACAGTCAGACAGAAAGCGGGGGAGAGACAGACAGAAAGCGAGAGACAGAGTGAGAGATCAAAGAGACAGAAAGCAAGAGACAGACAGTGAGAGTGAGAGAGAGACAGCAAGAGCAAGAGAAATTTAGAGAAACAGCAAAAGTGACAGAAGAGAGAGAAGACAGAAGAGTGAGCAAAAGAGAAGGGAGGGGAAAGACAAGAGAAAGAGCGTGACAGTGAGGGAGAGTGAGACAGATATAGCAAGGCAGAAAACCAGTGAAGAAGAGGGAGTGCATCAGAGAGAGAGAGAGAGACACGCAGAGTGAGAGACAATCAGAAAGCGAGAGACAGAGAAAAGACAGAAGAGAGAAAGCAAACAAGAAGGGGCGGGGGCAGAAGAGGGAGAGCAAGATAGACGTCACAAGGCAAAGAGACAGTGAAGAACACACACATACACAGACAGAGAAAGAGAGAGACAGAGAGAGAGAGAGAGATTATTTAACAATAGCAGCTATTTTAAATCATTTTAAATTTACTCTGACTCTAGCTGTCCTCTTCACAGCGCAGTGGGTTTGGTCAGTGAATCTAAAGCAGACGGTTTGATTTGGACACAGGGCCATGTGGAAGCCCAGCAGGTGAGCTGGTAGAGGGGCAGATGGTTCAGTACCTCTCCTTAAAGCGTTCTGAGCGTCCTGGGTCATGGCATCCGCCTCGTCCAGAATCACCAACTTAAAACCCTTCCTACACAAACCACAACGAAACACAAACACACACAAATCCATGAGCGATAAGAATAAAAACCAAGAGATACCTGCGTTAACTTAAGTATAGTTAGCTAACTGAAACATACTGTACGCTTCTATGTTATTTTGTAATTAAAATTTCTATTTAGGATTTAAATGATTAAATCCACTCAATAAATCTGACTAAAAAGCAATTAAAAGACTTACAATTCTGAGTGAATATAGGCTTATAATATGTTGAAGCATATAACATAGGTGTACAATGTGGAAAAAAAAAGGACTGTATTATTTTAATGTTTAAATTCAAAGGAAAATGTGGTACAGTGTGATATTTTTTTTTTTGAACAAGGTCTGTTTATTCAACATTTTATAATATGCAAAAAAAAAAAAGTCAAGAGACACCAGAACAGTACAATATATACAGTCAGAACCCCAACATGACCCATCCCTCTACCCATCAGACCCATATAAATTACATTAAACAAAGACAAGAAGCAAAGAGAAAAAAATAAATAAATAAGTAAAATATTAAATAAATAAAAACAAATAAACAGAAGGAGTAATTCCAATAATAACAATCAACATTAATATGTACAACGGGAAAGCAGATATTTAAGCCAAAAAAAACAAAAAACAAAAAACCCTATACATTTTTTGGGACTGTATTCGTACAGTGTGATTTTAATATTAAGATAAATGAACTTGATTATCGGGTTAGCTCTTATCGGGCAGCCCTGATTTACATTTTTAAGATCAGTGAAATGTACTGAACAGAATGAAACGGTCTTGAAACGCAAGTGCTGCTCTTACTTGAAAATGGTCCTGGTGCTGGCGAAGCTGAGGATGGGGCCTCGGACCACGTCTATACCACGGTCGTCTGAAGCGTTGAGCTGTACAAACAAAAAGAACTTTTATTTCATTGAAAAAAAAAAAACCGCATATCCACTGAGGAAAACTTGATCATGTGCGCTCTACCGAGCAACTCGCACTAAACATAGTGATGAACCAAAGGACTGAATCTGTAAGAATGCTGATTCTACAGCCTTGAGGAAAATACATTTATTTAAAATGTCTTTATTTTTTTAGCAAATAAATCAATTAATGAATTTCACGCATTCCTTTTTTTTTTTTACATGGAATTTTATTTATGTGTGTAAAAATGTTTATGTACAACAATAATGTTATTTGTAATTTTTATAAGAACCTTACGTCTAGCATTGACAATAAAAGGCTGTAATACCTCCAGAACCATGGAGTTGAACTCTTTATCCTTGTAGAGCTGCTTAGCGCAGGCTAAAATGGTGGAGGTCTTTCCTGTTCCCGGAGGCCCGTAAAACAGCAGGTGAGGCAGTCGGTCTTCTTTAATGAACTTCTGAACTGAAGAGGAAGAAGAGGCGGACATGCTCATGAAAAAGAAGCCACAGTTCTAATGAATTTCAGTATTAATATGTCTGCATTGTTAGCTAAAAGAGGCCATTCGGCTGCTTGAAAGCCAGGTCATAATACTAAACATGCCAAATCCCCTTCACCAGTAATAAATTACTCCACTGTGGAAAAGGTTTTTTTGTGTGTGTGTGGTTTTTTTTGCTCATAGAAGAATTATCTGGCTGTGCTGGGCGCTTGCAGATTTCAGTCATGTGCTTTCCGAGCATACTGATATAGGGGAGTAAAAGGGTGTTTATAAAATGAGCAACAAGAGGCCCATCTAAACACAAAGAAGCAACACAGTTTTCCAAATGGGTTTTCTCAGACATTTAATATACTTGTGCTGAGGCTATGGCTTAAATTATTTTATTTTATTTTATTTTTTTAAATCTTGTTCAACATATTTTCCGTTTTTGTATTAGTAAGAAATAATAATAAAAAAAAAAAGTCAACTACAGGACCTTACTGAAGTAAATGCTTTAAGGCTGTACATGATTTGTTGTTGTTTTTGAGCACCAAATGTAGTGCAAAGAGCTCTAAACCCAGGCAGGAATTAAAGTTGTCAGGTTAGAGGTTTCTGGAGACAACAGACAACCTCAACCTCAACCTCAATCCAAATGTCACTTATCGTCAGCATTACAGTTCTACCCACTTCAAGCAGAAACGCACACTTGCTTGCTTGTGTGAGCAAATAATCCATGTATGAAGAACAGGGCCTGTATCACTCGACAGTTTAATTTCATTCATTCATTACTTACTTGTACTCAGAATGTCCTGATGTGAGATCAAATCATCCAGCGTCTGTGGTCTGTACTTTTCAACCCTACCACAAAAAAAAAATTCAATCTTATTTCTAAAAACAATTTGGAATCGTTTTATTGCATCAGTTACATGTGACCGTAGAGTTTCATTCATAAATCTGTCAGTAATCACAATGTCAAGTGAGAGACTCAGAATCAGAAATCATTATATAATGTCTTACTTAGGTAATATTCAGCGAAGTTGGACTTTTATAAAAGACTGTTTTGGGAGATACTTGGGATCCACATTAAAAGTCCTGAACTGCCTTCTTAAGTGGTGTTCCTGTTCAAACAAAATCCTAGTAAAGTTCAGATCTATGATTTTTTTTTGTTACAGTAGTGGAAATCTATGGAAGCTGCTTCCATAGCGGTATTTAGAAAATATGACACAGATTTATTACACAATTTTTGACTTTTTACTCTATCCTGCAGTTGCAAGTTCATATATTACAGTTGCAACTTTTTATCTCACAAACTGTGACTTTGTGATCCGGTCACTCACAACTAAATGAGTTTATCTTGCAAATGTGAGATAAAAAGTTGCAGTGGTGAGATAGTTTTGTGTAATGCTTTCTCATATATAGCAACTTCCTATAGAAATCCCAAACCACCATTATCAGAGTTATTATATTGTTTTATAATTAGCCAATTTGACTGGTCACAATTGAATTATGTTTAATCCAAACCACCAAGAAGACCTATAACTTGGACCTAATGTGGTCTGAGAGTGGAAAGCTCAGGAATGAAAAGCTCTATGGCTGTAATGAATATATTCAAATTTAAATATACACACATTTAAACAATGAGCCCAATAGTTGAGAGTCCATTAAAATTAATTTTGCAGCTAAAGGGACCTTCAGAATGTTTATTCACACGATTGTTCATAAACTACAGTAAATGAGCCAAACAAACAAAAACAAAAGACATGACATTTGTAATATCGCGAGATTTGACAACTCAACGCAACTCCATTTTCTAGCAGCGAGTTTGGTTCCACGACGTGACAGCAAATAAACTGTGGCCAGAATGTAGCTACTAGCACGAAAGTGTCCAAGAAATAAGCTAGCAGACTGGTGTAAAAATATACAGAGATGCACGTTAGCCAGCTATCCATCACAGGAAGAGGGTTAAACAAAATATAACTTGCTAATTTTTATTCCCTACCCGTATTCCTAACAACTTCCGCGTTAGCGCTACACTGTCCAATCAGAAGACGGCAAAGTCGACATACCAGCCAATCATGACACAGAACACGGCAGTACTAGCCAATCAAAAGAACAGGAGGCGGATTTTTCCGGAATTAAAGCGCAGAAAATAAAATGAAGCAAAACAAATCCAAACAAAACGGGACACAGTTACGACTAAAATTAACGTTTAGCTATTAATTCAGCTAGCCTGGGGGTATACTAACACAATGGCTCCTTGTAAATTAATCTGGGGCTTCTCTTTATACCTTCTTTTTATAAACGTAACGCAACTTTAGCTTAATTCAGCCATATACATGCTCGTGTTGCATGCATTATTCATTTCCCCACACTCTTACCATGGCAAATTCCTGGCCTGAAGAGGTGCCTTGCTTGTTGATGCCATTTTGATCGGTTTTAATCACAAAGCAACACGATATAACGCGTGATCTCTTTTGGCGCGCTTTCTGACAACACTTTCACGTCAGTGAACGCTACTTGACGGCGGCTGGCCCAGCCAATCACGGCTGCGGAGCTAAGGAGTCACCACGCCCACTTAATGCTGTTACCACGCCCACTTTACTAAAATGGCGTAACAAATGGAAGCCCTTATTTACAATATTTACATCTTCATTTAATTAAAGTATGCCATTAAAATAATGTATGTATTATTATACATTTGTATAATAAATGTGTTTTAATATATATTAAGAAACTTTTTAATAAAAAATACCATAACTTATGAATATGGATTGATATGAAGTTTGGATCTAGCTATCTAGCTAGCTGACAAATGATCTGTTAGTAAACTAGCTACAGTTTGTAACATGTAAGCACTTTAAACGTATTTGTTTGGCAAAAGCTAGAACTGGAACAATATAATGGCAATATACCAATAAATTAAAACTAAGTTAAATAAACTCCATGACACATTCTGGAGAGTACTGAGGATATCATCAGTACTTATCTAACCCCAACCATTGTTTAAATTTGACTCCGTTTTTCTTGTTAAATAATTCATTTTTCAATCATATCACAGCTGTATTCCTGGCGCTTTGTTTGTACAGTTAATTATCTTGATATAATGTATCATGAAAGAGTCTTCCGTCTTGTAATATAAGTGATCGTTTAAATCTAACAGTAGCCAAACCTGTCAAAATATACCATCTATAACCACCATCAGCAACATTATCTAGCTAGTTAGCTCACTTTTTAGTTTCACAATTAAGCGCAAGTGGAAAAAATTAAACAGGTTTGTCTATTTAGCAGCAGAAGTATGTAATAAAACTATTTTGTTCATCACAAATATTAGCTAGCTAGTTTGGTTAGCATGAAGGTTCTGTGGGTGAAAATGTCCAGTTACTACAGTATCACTGTAATCTCTAAAGTGATGGAGATTGTGATGTAGGATTTTGTGAGCTCCTACGTATAACACTGCGCAAATTATCCTTTTAACAGAAGTGCTGAAAAATTCTCTCAAATCCTCTCAAATCAAATTGTGTTGATCCAAACACACATAATGACTTAATTTAATTTTTTTGAATGAAGGATTAATGTACATAAACCATTAGCTCTAATTTTCAGTGGGTTTATGAAAGCCTGAAGATGTCCACCCACGCTGGTAGCGGTTCTTTACCTCCTCTCCAGGTTCAGTCAGTGGGAAGCTACACACCTGCTGGAGCTGCATGTGTTGCTGCCAGTCAGAGAGCTGGAGCTGGGTTGTAGTGGTGTGAAGCCCGCTGGGCAGGATGAGCTGTGCCAGGTGTGTGCTTCAGGTGTGTTCCTTCGCCCTGGTTACTGCTGAACTGCCAACTTTCACTGCCAACCTTCATCATGATCATAGCTTCACCAACACACATACTGTACAAAGAGGAAGCAGCTTGTATGGGTCAACATGAGCCAGATCCTTGGTTCCTTGTGGTCCATGGTTTCATTACTCACACCATACATAAGTTACTACTACTAATAATAGATATAATATGCAATTTTTAATTTCCTAAATGTTGGAAATTATACAACTTTTTAAAATTTCAGTGTGAACTGCAAGAGACAAGTGACAAGATTGCAATTTAGTTTTTTACCTTCACTTATTTATGTAGGTCTTCACACACAAAAAGTACAATTTTGTTATAAAACAGATAGGCATTCATAAGAAAAAAAAGGGTTATTTTGTTACAAAATGCTAGTGTTTGCACAATATTCAATGTAAGGATTACAATAGATTTGAAACAGCAATTTAAGCACCTGGAACCATCAAAAAAATCACTTCAACGTTTTGTGTATGTGTATGTGTGTGTGTTACAGACAAAGTTACATAAGAACTGTTGTGCTCTAAAAATACTTTTCCTTTTCATTATAAGTTTTGGTGCAGTAAAAGAACTAGAAAGACTAAAAGCTGTGTCCGAGCTTTAGGCAGCTTTGGTAATCATTGTTTAATCATTGTTTACCAGAAAATGTATGATAGTGACTGTATGATTAAGTTTAAGTCACTCTGATATAATCTTTCTGTGATATATTGCAAAATATTGCACAGTATGTAAATGTATGGCTTAGTGGTTAGCACCATTGCCTCACACGTCTGGGGTTGGGGGTTTGTATCCCACCTCCACCCGGTGTGCACAGAGTTTGCATGTTCTCCCTCTGCTTCAGGGGTTTCCTCCATGTACTCCGGTTTCCTCCCCCAGTCCAAAGACATGCGTTGTAGGCTCACTGGCATTTCCAAATTGTCCGTATTGTGTGAAAGTGTGTATGATTGTATCCTGTGATGGGTTGGCACCTGCCTTGTGTCCCGAGTCACCTGTTATAGGCTCCAGGCTCCTTGCAGAGAATGGATGGATAGATAATACTTGCACTTAGGCTTGTGAAATTCTCAAATTTTCTTACCAGTATAATTGCCTAGTGTCTTATGTAAGGAAAAATACATGGCAGGGTGTGCAGTTATAGAAAAATAATCAAGAATAAAGTGGTGTGATGTGGCATGACACAAAGCAGAGTTTTTTTTACTACCCCAAAGTTGATTATTTTTCCATAACAACATATCCTGAAGTGTCTTATACCAAAGATTACTATTTATACATTTAACATACTTTTTTTTAATATCAGTTTATGGTTACGTTTAATTTTGTGGAACATCTGTGAAATTCAATTCAATTCAATTTTATTTGTATAACGCTTTTAACACTGGACATTTTCACAAAAGCAGATTTACAGAAATATATAAATTCAGCACATAAATTTTAAATTTATGAATTTATCCCTATGGATTTATCCCTAATGAGCAAGCCAGAGGCAAAAATAAGTTTGCTTTCCGGTGATCACTCATGTTACAACAGCTCTAAATCACAAAGCTCTCTCTCCTGAAGACTAAAAAATTAATTTTTTGTATTATTTTTGTTTATTATTTTTGGCACCCCAAAGCTTTTTATTCCTGAACTTTCCAATGACAGAACACATTAGATTCAAGTTATTACATTATTATACTTTATTAATAATCCTACTTGTATTTCAGTTATTAAGGTTTGGATTTGGGTGGCATGGTGGCGCAGCAGTTTGTATTGCCTCCTTGCAGATTCCCAGAATCCCCGGTTCGGTCTGGAGCTCAGGTTACTGTCTGTGTGAGGTTTCATGTCTTCTCCCTGTGTTCATATGGGTTTCCTCTGGGTTCTCCGGTTCCATGTCACCTTAAAAAAACATGCCAGTAGGTGGATTGGTTAAAATAAAATGCCCCTAGGTGTGAATGAGTGTGGATGAGTGTGTGAATGTGTGTGTGCTGGTGTCCCATCCAGGGTGTATTCCAGGGACAGGCTCCAGATCCACTGCAACCCTGACTAGGATAATGCGTTTTCTGATAGCAAGTGAGGTTTGGATTAAACCCATATAATTCAACTGACTAGTTAAAGTGGTTGATAACTAAGAACTCAATAATGAACACAACTTTGATAAGAGCATGTTGTGATTTGCATTGTAAAAAAACAAACACACACACACACACACACCCACCCCCTCACACACCCCAATTTGAGACCTACTCAAAAGTACAAAGAGTACAGAATACCCATAATGCACTTTGCTGTTTGTAGGGAATAGGGAGTAAGGTGCCATTTTGGACACTTTGGTTATTTATTGTATCCATGGCTTGGTCAAAGATGACAGGCCTCTCTCCTATTACAGGCTTAATAAAAGTTATAATTTAAAAAATTACCACCATTAATGTTGAGTGTTTAAATAAATATATAAGGAATATAAGAGGAAATCCCGAGTATAAGCCTCATAAAGCTGTTAGCTGTTAGTATGCGTTTAGATAATCGATTTAAGAGGTTGTTCGAGTTCAAACAGTGAGCTCACTGCATTTGATGTGGATCTCGCGAGACGTTGTGGTGTTCTCGCGGGAACTCGGCGCGGTCACCGCTCGCGCTGTTGCCGTCGCTGGTTGCTGTGGATTTGATTGACGGGCAACATGTTGGTGCGGTGGGGGAGCGCCGGGATGCTACAGAGGGGGAGGAATACCTGCGCCCAGAACACACCAAAACACACACACCGCGCTTAGAGACAGCACACCGCCTTCAGTCAATTCCGTATTTTATTATTAGGAAGAGAGAGAGAGAGAGAGCGAGAGAGCGAGAGAGAAAAAAATGCCTCGGAGCGCGCGCTGGACGGTGACGGTCGCTGATGCTGATGACACCGCACTGAGGCTCTGATCCCCCCCTTCCCCTCCTCCTCCTCCTCCTCCTCCCCCCACTCTTATTTCTTGTGTTATTATGGTAGGCTGATGATCATGCAAACGGCGTCAGGAGACCCGAAACGGACAACGATGATGGAATCGCCTTACACGTAGAGCCTGTTGTATTTTTAGCGCACGCTCCGTTTTTTTTTTTTTTTTAAATCTGATGTGTATGTTTTTATTTCATTTTATTTTATTTGCATAAGCGGTTTTCTTCTATTGCCGCTTAGATTGTGAGAAAGTATCCCGCTCCTTATCAGCACCATCAACATCAAGATCAACATCAACAAAAAAAACAAAAAACAACACCAACAACAACAAGAACAACAACAACAAAACGGACTCTGCACATGATGGACGAGGAAAAGATGACGAAAAGCGAGGAGGCTCACCTGAGTTTGCAGAAAGCCCTGCAGCAGTGCGAGCTGGTGCAGAACATGATCGACATCAGCATCTCCAGCCTGGAGGGGCTCAGGACTAAATGTGCCACATCTAACGACCTGACGCAAAAAGAAATCCGCACGCTCGAGGTAACAGGCCGTTTAACATCACCACCACCACCACCATAATCACCAACATCATCACCACCAACACCATCACCACCACCACAACCAACACCATCACCTTAACTAAGACCATCACCATCAACACCATCACCAACACTACCACCAACACCATCACCATAACTAAGACCATCACTATCAACACCATCACTACCACCACCAACACCATAACTAAGACCATCACCATCACCACCAATGCCATCACCATCACTACCACCATCACCACCAGCACCATCACCACCATCACCATAACTAAGACCATCACCACCAACACCATCACCATCACTATCACCACCAGCACCATCACCATAACTAAGTCCATCATGATCAACACCATCACCAATACCACCACCAACACTATGAACACCATCACCAACATCACCACCAACACAATCACCATCTCCATCACCAACACCATCAACACCAACACCACATCCGCTTATCCCTGCACTCATCCTCCTTCATGTAGATTCAGCATTCATGTCCTACTGCTTATCACCACTGGACACAATGTCCATCTTGCTTTATTGTGTGATTGTGTGTGTGGGTAATAAATGAAGAAGCTGCAGTGAGGCACATTCTGCAGGTGGTGCAAAAAAAAAGAGAAAAAGAAAAAAAGAGGTGCTTCAGTTTCCTCACTTGCTAACATGGACACCGATAGGGGCCTTGTGTTGACATAACCATTTGCATTTTTGTGTGTGTGTGTGTGTGTGGAAACCTCCATTTGCAAACTGGGGATTTTAATTGCTAATTGCGTCATGCTAAGCTCCAAAATGTAAGCAGGAGAAGGCAAGGAAAAACAAGGGACTCCGTCTGGCATTGACTGGAAGCAGGGATGCCCCACAGTGAGGGGAGGTGTTTTTTTTTTTTTTTCTTAAAGCACATAGACTAACACACTGCTGAAATACTGCACTGTATCCTCATAGCTATGGTTAATTTTCTCAAACTTATGATATACTACTCACAATTTTGCACATACTGACATCTTCAGAGCTGTTCATACCACTCATCTGTACTTTGTATAATTGTAGGTATATACTCGTCTGTATTTAATGTTGCATATCTATCTTTATACAGAGGGCCGATTCTGTACATTCTGGGGGCCTTAAGTGAAAACTTACTCACTTACATATTCACATTAATCATATAGTTTTAAATGCAGGAATGAACAGAATTACTACTTATCTCATATTATCTTGCAGTTTAATAAACAGTAAAAAAAACCCAACTCAAACACCTTTTTCGGTATATGTTCCACTGGTATGTACAGTATTTTAATCCCTGCTCGGGAGATACAACTCAATAATGTATTAATCTGCTTACCGTAGCACTAAAATACTTGCTAGCTGTTAACCTTAGCTAACATCATTTAGACATGACTAGCAAGTTATGCTGCATTTGATTTGCCTAGTAAGTGGTAATTCGCAGGGTTGAATTGCAACATTGTTGACCCTGGCGAATTCGACATACGAAGTGGAAAAAAAAAAACACGTAGGCGTCTATTGTTAGCAACAAGCTAGCCAGCTAACTGTGATGAGTGATATATATTTTTCTCCTCAAACAGCAAACTGTATAGTTAATGTTTCAGATTTAACGAGCAAATGTCTGTATGTTGATACACCTAAAGCGAATACTTGTATATACAGCATAACTCATTTAAAGGTATAAAGTGCTATTTTGTTTACTTCTGATGCTGTGAGCAGCCATGTTGATTTGACGTCACTCTGTAGATGGTGAAGGAACTTGTAGTTCAGAAGGCTTGAGGAGGCGTTTTCTTTGGCTTTTATTGCTTGAAGTTAAAATGTCTTAAAAATGTATCTGCATCACTTTCAGTTGGTTCTTACACTGAAGACACTCCAAAATATTTCTTTACAGCACCTGAAAAATGACCGTTAGACCATTAGGCTACCTATGCTAGCATGCTTAGTAATGTGCTAGCAAATTAGCACGTGTTAGCTCAACCCTGCTTACTCTAGATACTAGCCAACTTTTTCCATTTAAATTACAACAGAAGAAAGAAAAAAAAAGATTACACTCTGATTTCTGACATCATTGAAAGTATTATAAGGAATATAAATTACTTAGCTTGTATTTTGATGTGTGATATGCAAGATGCTAATTGGTAATAATACACTTCTTATACTTTAATATCATTCGACTTGTAGCTCAAGTACAAAACTAAAGAAGCACAATTTGGACATGTAACAAACATCTAGCCAAACATGTTTTGATTCCTCAGCTGTATTGACACAAACCATTTCTTTTAGATTACTGCCAAGTAGTCTAACCAAGTATTTACTTCAGATTACCTCTAAGTAGTCTTCATTAGCTTCATTCAGTTTTATAGTTAAATAAAAAAGACCTAGAGGAACAGTTTCATAAACACACACAACAGGACATGAGGCCTTCATTTACTCACAATTGAAGTGGCTCAGGGTGATGTGGAATAACTTTTTTTCAATTGTGTGTGCACTGCAGTGTTGATTAGAGTTTCTGTAGCCTGTGAAGTTGAAATCACTTGGACTTCTATATGAAGGAAGGAGGCAAACACATCTGCAGGCAAAAAGAAATAGTATACTACTTTAGCTAATGTTGTTTAATCAGTCCTAGAGTATAATTCCATGTAGCACAGAGATGTATGATTGCCTAATTATTAAAATGAGTACTGCAAAAAGAGAAGTAGTTTATGCAAATAATAAAAAGTACATGTTAAGGAAGGAGTTAAGGATTGTTACAAGGCTATTAATTATGAATTACTAAGGAAAAAAACTGCTATAGTTGTCCGTATAGAAACCATTTTTCTGCTTGTTCCTAAACGTAAGCTAAGCACTGATTACTGACATGTTTTCACAGGTATGGAAATCATTGATATACAAAAAATTTCTAAGATTCTTAAAAGGTATTTAAAAGAGGAAAAGCTTCAGTGTTGTTTCTTGGCGTTTATGTGGCAACCCAAAAAGCCGAACAGCTCAGATACCTGAAGACTTCTAGAAAAGTGCAGCAGTTGAATGAGTCACAGCAGGTCACTGGTTCAGTGCCAAAAATAAAAGGCTGAGGGATTCAGTCTGGACACAACTGAGACTAAAAACGATTTGTAGGTAGTGTAACTGGGAGAACTGTGCTAAAATTAAGCCCTTAGTTGCCCAGGATAATATTATCATAATTAATTATTAATAATTGTTAATTAATGCTTTAACTTTAATAAGCAACTAGTATTCTGGGACTTTCCAGTAATAAGGTGTAATGTTTTTAGATTAGAAGTGTTATGTACATTCTTTTATCACAGGATTTGATATTATCCTGTCATATCTATTTTTTTTTTTTAAGCAGATTGTTAAATTCTCTCGCTGGGGAGAAAAGGAATCTTGCCATGCATCATATTTGGGACTCCTATCAGTGTCATTATACATAACTTATCATGCATGTGACATTTATTTAACGCAGTCGCTCACTAGGTTTTTGGCTTAAAGAAAGAGTATAACTATCTCTAGCTAACTAGTTATATTATTACGTAGCAAAATGACTAAATAAAGATAGCTAGCAAGTTACATTTGCTTCCTGTCATGTCGTACGTGCTTATAATATGTACAACTCTCAAGGGTTCTTTGGTTGTTCCTCTTCGGAACCTTTAATGGTTTAATGTAGAACCGTACAACAAAATGCTTTTGTATCAGAAAGGGTTCCAATTAGAACCCATTTTTGGACACATATCAAACAAACCCTTAAAAGATCCATGAAGAACCCTTTTGTCTCAGAGTGTATGCACAGTTAACTGTGTAATGGTGTACCAAATAATTGGTAATTATTTTCTTCTTAATACCTAGAACCTGTAAGACATAAGCAAAATGTCTTGGTACTTGGTACACTCTTAGAGAAAAGTGTTGTTCAAGGGTTCTTTAATGGTTCAATGGATAAGTAAGGGTTCCAACCTCCTAAATAGATATATCTGATATATCTTAATATATAATTTAACTAATAATCAGCACATATTAATTAGTAACTAGGCTTGCTTTTCCTCAAGAAAACAATCTTTAAAGCCATTGTAAGCAAAGTGAGCTTTTCTTGCTAACTTCTGCCAGCCATCAAAGGAGTCCAAATTCTTCCTGTAGTCCCACTACCTCCATCCAAATGTCTCTCTGAAGTGCCAGCACACATAATTCCAGATGGGGAAAGCTAGCAGACTTATACTGATTGATTTGGTAGAATTAGCTTGATGTGCAACCACACCAAAGCTATGTTCGAGTAAATGAGCATCTCCTTTTGGTTAAAGCTGCTGGATGTAGGATTTGTGAATTTTGCACTCTCTCTTAGCTAGAAAAATGCTAGTGCATGCTAGTTGCTGATGAATATTTAACAAAGTGGGTTGTGCTACAATCATCTCCACCGTGCACATTAATCAGCTGTGAGAAGCAATAATACACATTCAGAGAGAACTCAAGGCTCCATAATAACTAAGAAGTGTTCCTAAATAGTAAAGACATCGGTGGGGTACTTTATAAACTACCGTAGTATGCGGTTTGGGATGTGGCCCACGTGTATATAACTCTATAGATATAATTATCTGCTGTTGATCCTTTAATGTTACATATCGCTGGAATACGAGCATGACCTCTACCAAACATTTCTGGGTTACTTCCTGGTTTAGGACTGTTTAAGAAATCAAGTTAATTTATCATGAAACCTTGCTATTCCTTGCATGTCAGTTAGCCCTGAGCCTTTGTTTCATGCTGACTGCCAGATGAAAGATCAAAACCTCCACTCATTCTAGCTAACTATCTAAAATACATCATAGAGAACAAAGCTATCCTAGTATGATTGCTTCCGCTGTGTGTATTTTTATTACCCAATCTGTTTTGTATATGTATTTAGTATCTAGTATATGTGTGTGTGGTTCTATAGCATGTGGAAAGTGTTAGGCATGAGATGGAAGGGTTAGCTAGCTAACTACAAAGCAGTAAATATTTATACAGACACCATGGATGACTCACTCTCACCCAATATAACAAAAAATACAGATAAACTCAAAGACACTTGTTTTTCAGTAGCTGACTGTCCTGAGTTCTCTAGCTAAAACACCTTTGCAACTGGATAATTATACAAATTCCACAATGAGGATAAATCAACTGTTCAACTGTTAAATCAACATATCATCTGTCTATCATCTGTCAATTAACCAAATTAGAGAACGAAAAAGTCTGACTTATATGTTCAGCTAGAAAAAAGCTAAAACTCTGTAAGTTCTTCTCAAGCTACTTTTGTCATGCAGCATGTTGTGTAGCTAACTAGCTTTTTTTTTCTTAGTTAGATCTTCAGTCATCAAACCAGCCTACACTACAAAATTTCTCTGGAATAAAACACACTTTTAGATTCTGCTCAGTAATAACCAGTGATCTTGATTCTTGCAACTTGCAAAATATCACAAGATCAAATATGACAGATCAAATCAAACACGTTGCATGAGATTAGATGTTTCTTGTTTGACGTCAAGATTGCATTTGTACACAAGAAAGTGGGTGTGTCTTGTGATACTCAGACACTTTAGGAACATCTCCACTTTCCAGTTTTGGCTTTTACATCACACCCCTGATACCACACTCAACAGCTTTTTATAGAGCAGTAATATTGAGACATCATAGATTTTCTCAAATCATTTGTCTGCCTTTGTTTAGCTAGGGAAAACATGTACCATTTTTCATGTTTAGTAAGTGCTTTTTCCTGGTCTGGGTGACAGTGTATCCTGTGAACACTGGGTGCGTAACGGGAATACACCCTGGACAGGACGCCAGTCCATCTCAGAGCACCATGCACACACACATTCACACACAGGGGCAATTTAGGGGCAAAATTCCACCTTCTGGCATGTTTTTGGGAGGTGGGAGGAAACTGGGGAACCCAGTGAGAACAGACATGAGGAGAACAAGTGATATTGCGTACAGACATTAACACGAGCTCAAGACCGAACCAGGAGCCTGCAGTTAGCATTGCTTTACCATGCCGCCTCTGGCCCATTTCAAATATTTATATTTCTGCAACATTCTGGGAAATCATGACATATTTAACACCAAAAAGCTACAGATAAGGATATAGAAAATACAGAAACAGCTAAAGGTTCCAGTGAGTGAGATTGGTCAGTGCACCAAAGAGATTGGTGGTAGTTTTGGGGGGTGGGGGTGGGGGTGTAGGGTGTATGTGTTTGGTGGAAATTACACCAATAATCCACTGACTTTATGAATAAATGAATATTAGTGAAGTAGTTGAAGCTGCTGTACTTTTGTCCAATGTTTGGCCTATTTAGTGTGATTTTAAGTTCTAGTATTATTGCATATATATTTTTTTTACATCAGTGATAATTAATGATATTTGAATTATGACTGTTTTGCAATGAATTTTTGGTGTCTGTAGGACACCACATACATTCTTACATTTTAAATCCAGGGGACAAACAAAATAAAGATAAAGAGCTGGTTATGAAAAGTGAGTCTTGATTGTACTGTTAATTGACACTGGCACAGGGTCCTTGTGATTGTTCACCATATATGTTCACTATAGAGTATATATACAGGGTGTCCCAGAAGTCTCCATACATAGGGGACTATGTATGCCAGCACCACGTCGGGTGTGCCTTCGTCTTTGGATGTTCATGGACGTCCACTTCTCCGTTGGGCCTCAACACTTCTTGTCTTTTTGAATTTGTTAATAAGTTTAAGCAAGTGTAACCAACAATGTCATGTGTGATGCGCTTGCCATGTTTCCTGTTAAAGTCTATAGCAACCTTGAGACAGCTTCCCAAGCCTACCATGAGAATGATTTCAATACATTCTTCTTTTGTCAAAAGCTTTCTGACAGGCTATCTGTAAAAAAATATATATATATTTTGTTAAAAAGTGGTAATTTCCTTATGTATGGAGACTTTTGGGACACCCTTTATATTGAGTGTAAATGTAAATGATGTCGGACATAGCAAGAGGCTTTTGGACTCTTTTCGTCTCTTTTAGGGCTTATCCAATAATCATTGCTATCTGATAATCTCCTCTGATAATCCACTCAGAGGGCTGTCATGAATAGGCACGTGGAAGGATGGGTGCCAGGATCTGGGGAGCTTGAGTCTGACCACGGAGGGATTAATGATGCTATCAGTGGTATATGGGCCTAAATAACGAGGGGAGAGTTTCTTGGGACTATCCTTGAGGGGGATGTCTTTGAATGAAAGCCACACCTTTTGGCCTGGCTATTAGCTGGGTGCAGGAGTCAGACAATGGTCAGCAAGGCGATGGATGCGGTCAGCGGAGCGAAGCTTCCTTCCATATCTTCCATATCAGATCTGGGTCTGCACTGAAGGAACAGCAGTATCCCTCAGGGAACAGAGGAAGTGCATTACCCAGCAAACACTTAAAGGGGGACATACTGGTGGTAGCTCTGGAGAGGGAGTTGTGGGCATATTCAATCCAGGATGGCTGAGAGCTCCAGGTGGAGGGGTTGTTGGCGGTGACACACCACAGCACTGCTTCCAACTCTTGATTGGCCCGCTCCGCCTGTACATTGGTCTGGGGATGAAAACCTGAGGAGAGACTTACAGTGGCCCCGAATGCATTACAAAATGACTTCCATACCTGGGAGACAAACTGAGGTCTGTGAACAGAGACTATGTCCTAGGAGATTCTATGTAGTTGGTAGATGTGGTTGATCACGAAATCTGCGGTCTCACGGGCTGTGGGGAGCTTGGGGAAAGCAACAAAATGTACTGCCTTAGAGAAGCGATCTATGATGGTGAGGATGATGGTGTTACCTTGCGAATGTGGCAATATGGGACCAGGGGCAGTTGGAAACAAGCAGGGGTTGAAGCAGGCCGGCAGGCAGATGGGGTAAGGCTTTGCTTCTTGCGCACACAGCACAGGCAGTGACGAAGGCCTGGGTGTCGGCTTCCATAGTCGGGCACCAAAAGCATTGCTTCAGCAGGCCTAGAGTCCGGCTGGAGCTGGGGTGGCAGGCGAATCTGGAACAGTGGCCCCACTGGAGGCCCTGTGAATGCACAGAGTCAGGGACAAATAAACGACCAGGAGGACCATGACTGGGATTGGGTTGTGCGCGTCGAGGTCTCCTGACCACTGCCTCGATCTCCCACATGATGACCCCCACCATGCAGGAAGGAGGGAGGAGGGATGAACTGTTACGAAGGGTCAGGCTGAATCAACACAGGGGTGGAGGTAAACATCTCCTTCAGTTTGGTGAAGGCGGACTCGGCCTAAGGGGTCCATGCTAAGGGTGTAGAGGTGGAGGTGAGTCTAATGAGGGGTGCCGTGATCCTACTGTAGTTTTTGAGGAATCGGGAATAGAAATTTTTGAACCTCAGGAAACAGTGAAGCTGCTTGAGGGTAACATCCAGTCTGATGGCAAGAGAGAAAACCCTCTGAAGGTCAGCAGTGAAGGAGGTGAGGGAGGGCCACAGAGCAGGCTGCCTGTCCCAGATGGCAGTGGCCAAGGCTAGGTCCCTCAACAGCCCCATGATTTAGGCCACCTTAGCCTTGTCATTGGCGTAGGTTAATGGACACTGGGCAAATACGGGTGCACTGAAGGAGGAGGGACCTACACTTTCCAAGGTCGCCTGCATAGGGTTCAGGGTCTAGGACAGAGGAAGCCACAGGGGTAGAGTGACTGGGCAGGGAACCCGGAGACAGCTGGACCAGTTGGGGAAGCCCGAGACTGAGTTGCTGGTTCAGAATGGCTTGGTGGCTTTCGGAGAGGGCACAAAGCTGTTGCTCATGCTGGCCAAGGAGGGTGCTGTGGTAGGACAGGGCTGAATGCAGGGGAGCTGTTTCTGCTGGGTCCATCATGGTCAGATTGTTCTTTCACAGTCACAAGAATGAAGCTAACTGGAAGCAGAACACAGACACAGGAAGCAGGGTAGATGGGTTTTACTGATAGCTTGAAAAGGTGGGAATGTGTGGAAAGGGATCATGGTAACACTGCCAGTAGAGGTCAGGATTCAAACTCTGCTTGGCAGTGCAAGAAGCAGTTGCTCAGTCAAAGTGCCACATGGGAGGGGGAGCAAGGCTGAGTGTGAGCAGGCTTGAGTAGTTGGCAAGGCCAGGGCTTGAACTCAGGACAGCTATGTGAGAGTCAAGTGTTTACGCTGTGAACCACAGCAGGGGAGGCAGAGCAGGGCTGGGAGTAGCAAGGAAAGCAGGTAGACAGACTGGTGGGGACGTGATCCTGGAACACAGGGAGAAAACAGAGTAAGAAAACAGCGAATACCAGAATAACATACTTGGAAAACAAACGAGGGTAGGTCTGACGTGTTACCGCACAGAACAATCTGGTGATGAGTGTCTGGAGAACTGGAGTTTATATACACTGCTTGATTGGGTGAGTAGATGAGGAACAGGTGTGATCCATGCTGCAATCAGTAGCAGCGTGAAAGTGGAGTGCTATGCCCACACACACACACACACACACATACACATAAACATAACAGAGAGAGAAAACACTGGAACACAAGGAAAGAGAACAACACAGGGAACACACAAAGCATATGGCCGGACCATGGCAAATTGGTCAGAAAGTGTTAATTAATACTGCCTCCTTCAAGGTTTATATTAATGCGCTTGTTCTGATATGTTAATAATTATCATATAATTCATAAGAACTGGTATGCTGGATGCTCCACAGAACATTGTTGACATTCATGGAAGGAGTCTCCAGTATCAGTGCATTATAACAGTCAGACGTAAAGCTAATTTAAGTTTAAATATTTTTTGATCGAATTGTAGTAGTGTTTTAAAATGATATCACAAATCATGGGCAAGTATAGCCTTGTAATAGCAACATATTGTAATAATTGTAATTTCAACATATTTAACCCCCCCCAAAAAACAATAATATTGGCGAGTATTTATGGCGAGTTTTTCCAAAAGAACAACTAGCTCTTTGATAGCTATGCAGGAGTCTGTAAGGAAACGGAAATCAGAACGTGTACAATAACAGTCACTAACCCCAAAAGTCTGTTAGACAAGATGTAATAAAGTGCCACTGGGGATAATAGAATGAATATTCTGTGAATACATCAGCTATTTCTCTCCAGAAATAAAATCATAACTGAGACACAATTATTTATTCATTCATATTAAGTAAAAGCTTTATCCTGGTCAAGGAGGCGGGGGAATCTGGAGTCTGTTTCAGGAACACTGGGAGTGAGGTGAGAATACACCCTGGATTGGACACACATCGATTTTAGCAGCCATCACAGCATTATGGGATATAGGGGACAGTGAATGCTGCTTTCAAAAATGAGTGAGATTAGTAGATCTCAGAAAGCAGCATTGTATGCAAACATTTAATTTGATATAACTTTCTTATTTCTCTCTGTACGTCTCTTTCTCTGTCTGTCTCTCTGTTCTCTCAGGGTAAGCTGGTGAAGTACTTTAGCCGGCAGCTCTCCTATAAACATAAAGTGCCCTTACAGGAGCGAAACGTGGAGCTGGACGGCTTTCCTCGCCTCACACACTGGCTTCGCATCGTCAACATGAGGAAGGAGGTCACAGAGGTACTGACACTCAGACACACCCATCTTCACGAGTAATCGTTATTATGTTATGTTTGACACTAACAGCTTCAAAGTATCACTCGTAATTATGACTTTGAGATGTCCATCATCGTTGTATTTTAAAATAATTCAGATGAAGCACTTGTATCGCTAATTAAAAAAAAAATTCAATTCTGTAACCTGTAAAATGGCTTAGGATGAAAGCATGAGCCAAATGAATAAAATTTATGTCAATGCAAATGTTGTCACACACAATAGCCAGAGGCTTTAGGACATTTTAGTCTCTTTTTTGGGCTTATCCAATAATCATTGCTATCTGATAATCTGCTTTATACCACAGTGCTGATGAATTCTCAAATCTGACTGGTCAGGAGGTGTCGATTAATTTTCTGTAACAGTAGCTCTGACAGTAGTTTCGGCTACAAAGCAAATCACAGGTTTATATTAAAACACTCGGTCAAATATATTATCGTTCCTATTGTAACAACTTACACAGGGATTAAAAGTTTTTAAAAAATGTGTAATTATTGATATGGTGAAATTTTCTATGAGTTTTTTTAAATCATTTTTGTGTCAGTGCTTTGTAATAGTCAGCGGTAAAGCTGTTTTCCGATACAGGAAAGTCTTTAAGATACAAGAAAGTTTTCTGACACAGGAATGTCTTCAGGACTGAGGAGTTTGTGCTTAACAATATGACAACATGATAAGCTGAGTTTTTTTTTGGCAAGAGAGAGGCTTGTGAGGGAGCTGCTGTAACATAAACGATAACAGGACCTAGCTAGAAATGGCCGTTATAGAAACTAACTGGGACGTGCTGTTATAGGAAAATAACCATCTTTGTGGCCATTTTTTTTGGTAACAGCTCAGGCCAGTACACTCAGTCAGGGTAATATATCTTTTGTGTAGCTCTCAAAATAAGATATCAGAATTCTTCATTAGTACAATAATACTGCGTATCACAGGTTTAGAGAAAAGTATACAACTTAAAATTGGGAATAAATGTAAATAAATACAGACAATATTTTAATATTTTAATGCGTCCACACTGTGCATCGTACATTATATATGAAAACTGACTATCAGCAGTTACAGTTTCATTGATTCAGCATGTTCAGGTCACAGTGTTGTTTGAAAATTAGACCAATGGTGGGTAAAAGCTGTAAAGCTGTCTGTTTAAAATCAAACATATTTACTAATTTCAGGCTTAAAATGGTTTTACTCTACTGGCAGGTAATTTTGCTTCTTTCAAGAAATAAACACTTGATGTAGGCAAAATTATTTGCCAATAGAATACAATTATGAATAAAAATATATATATAGAAATAGGCTTAATAATCATATATATATATATATATATATATATATATATATATATATATAACTAAAAAAGAGAAATATTAGTTGCATTTGCATATATTCAAGATATTTTACTTGCTCAAATATCATTTTTTGTAGTGGTACAATAATATTGGCCTCATTGGTTAAAAATAACTAGTAATATACTGTACAGTGGATACTTAATGTACTTAATGTAAATGTAAATGTAAAAAAGCTCTGGGGTCTAATACTGTTTTCTATCCTATGAGCCTGACAGAGAATAGTGAACAGAAAACCTGTATTTGGAAATGTAGAAATGTCTGCAAAAGGTTTATTTGAATGTAAGAACGGTAGTATAACATTGCAAAGGAAAAACCAGACAGGTTTCTGAGTATTTTGTCTTGAAAATTAAACAATATTTAAACATTTAAAGGCTACTGAATGAATATACCATTTATACTGTATAAAGTTTTTATTTTTTTATTATCTGTTTTTATTTCTTAACTAATGAACAATGGTTCAGAAATGCTTTGCTTGCAAAACTGCAGATCTGTTTTTGAGTGGTCATACATTTGCCTAGGGCAAAACAAAAATGTTTTTATTTATAGTAATGTCTGTATTTATAGTTAAAAATATATTTAAATTGAAACTGTGCCTTAGCACAGGCAAGAACATGAAGTGTATGGGATAAATTTAGCATTTCTTGTCCTGCTGAGTGCTTTTTTTTGTTGTCTGGGGTGATGAAGCTCTCTGCTGGTGAAGAGGAGGAACTGCAGATAGATTAATGGGTCTGGATAGGGCTTTACTCTCCGCAGTGGATAAAACTCATTTTATAACTGGAATAAGTGAAAAAAAACCTGAGATCTAAATAATAATTCCTGATATAATTTTTTTCCAGCAGGTTATTATAGTTATCATTTTATGCCATATATATATTACACTCCCTTCTGTGCTCTGTTTTATTTACTCGTCCAATTTTCAAGCTTTGCATTTTGTATATGATGATTCTCTAAAGTTTTGTTTATCCTATAATTGCTGAGTTTAGCATGATTTTACCATAGATATAAGAAAACACTCTTAGCCACTCTTGCTAGTTGTTGGTACTTCATATCTGGGATATATAAAGGGGACAGATTTGATTATAAGTCAGTACAGGTCTATAGGGGCTTGTTGCACTTGATCCAGCATTTTGAAATTTAGTTTTTTCTAGTGTGGGGGTTAATTTAATTTATTGTGGTCACAAGATACTTAGCTGTACTTACAACTCTTTTTAAGTAAGTGTTGTTTTTAATTTTATCCATAAAAAGTCAGTCATACTGTCTCTGATTAAGATGTTGTCTCCTCCAATATCCGTGCATAAACCCCCCCCCCCCCACACACACATTTTGTGTACTTTAAATGGATAAATCTATTAATTAATTGATAGTGTCATATATTTCTATTGTTGAACCCATTGTGTTGTAGCCCATCTGCCTCAAGGTTTGGTGTATTGTGCATTCTGAGATGCTTTTCCACTCACCATGGTTGTAAAGAGTGGTTATTTGAGTTACTGTAAGTCAGCTCAAGCCAGTCTGGCCATTCTCTTCTGACTTCTTTCATCAACAAGGTGTTTATGCATGCAGAACTGCTGCTCACTTGATGGTTTTTGTTTTTCACACAATTGTGTGTGCAGAAATCCCATGAGGTATATATAACCTTTTGTCCTGTGTGTATGTGTTGTAGGAGATCTCTCCAGGCGAGCTGACTCTTGAGTCGCTCTTAGACATGTCGGATGAAGACGTGTGTGAAACGCTGCAGAAGTTTGGAGCGAGTGAGGACGAGTGTGCTCGCTTGAACGCCTCCCTCACCTGCCTACGCTCCGCCCACAAATCAGGTGAGCACACAAGAGCTGTTAGGTTCCAATATACTGATACACTGTACATACATAATGAATTGGGGTATAATATACAAGCTTTTCACTGAAGTAGGTCTTTTAAGGGCATATCTTTTCTACCTGTTTGGGGGAAATCAATTCTAGAGTTATAGTAAGACAACTTTTTTTATTTTTAGGGTACTTTGTACACAAAAAGTGTATCTGTACAGTATGTGTTTCTGACATTGTTTGTTTGAAAAGGGTGACACCTGGTGGCTGAGTAAAATACACCAAATACGATATTATGAAAGAATCATCAATATTTATGCTTATTCACTTATTCCGTCATGTATTCACTTTATCCAAACAGCATTACAAGTGAGGCAGAGGAAAAATCAGAGAATAAAGTTAGAGAGTTAAAATGCTTACAGTGATACAAACTTTGTAAGACTTTATCTATGTCTCAAATGGCACACTCAAAGTTTTCACTAGAAAGGGGATGCTGTGGGTGCTGTTTTTTTTTTTTTTTAATGGAAAAAGTCTAATTCACCATGGACACAAAATAGGAGCAAAAAATTTCAACCAACCATTTAGGGCTTTACGGTTGTTGTTCAGGTGGAGACTGCTTTGCCGTGGTGCCGTGCAATAGTTTGTCATTTTCATTACTGCAAAATGTTTGTGTGTACTTCTCACTCAAGTACAGGAACTACAGGTACTACACACTCAAGTACAGGAACTACACATACTACAGACTCAAGTACATGCACTACACATACTACAGACTCAAGTACAGGCACTGCACGTACTACAGACTCAAGTACATGCACTGCACATACTACAGACTCAAGTACAGGCACTACACATACTACAGACTCAAGTACATGCACTACACATACTACAGACTCAAGTACATGCACTACACATACTACAGACTCAAGTACAGGCACTACACGTACTACAGACTCAAGTACGCAATGTATAGTATTTATTATGTAGTGTGTAGTACAGCATTTGAGATGCAAATTAAAAGTAACAGGACTTGAAATAACTGGTATAACTCTGGAGAGCTACATATACTAGTCGCAGTTGTTTGTAAAATGATAAAATGACACAGGAGATTGAACTACCGTTTCATGGAGTCACAATAAAATAAACAAGCTTATAACACACAATAACGCTCACTGGTAAAAAGTTTCTCTGTAGAAAGGAATAGTCATAATTTCATCATTTTTGTGGTCTTTCTCCTTTTATTTCTCTTACTCTCTCTTTCTTTCTTTCTTGAGTTAACCCTGCTAACGGTGTTGTCCGTGGCCGTGTGTAATTGCTATCTGCTGTTTCTGTGTTGAACTGTGTTTTGCCTGGTTTTGTCTGAGAGTGAGCCATCACTATTACCCTGAATAGCAAGAAAAGTTATAATCTGAAGTTTTATGCTGGGGTTAGTAGTCTAAGGTTTAGATTGGGAAGAAAGAGGTACCAGTGTGTAAGGGTGTGTGCTTGTGTGCAGGTTTGTGTGTGTTTAGGAAAGCTTTAATGGAGGTGTAACAGGTGTGTATCTGTTTTGGAATGCTGTAATGCAGGTGTAACGGGTGTGTATATGTTTTGGAATGCTGTAATGCAGGTGTAACGGGTGTGTATATGTGTAGGAATGCTGTAATGCAGGTGTAAGAGGTGTGTATATGTTTTGGAATGCTGTAATGCAGGTGTAACGGGTGTGTATATGTTTTGGAATGCTGTAATGCAGGTGTAACAGGTGTGTATATGTTTAGGAATGCTGTAATGCAGGTGTAACAGGTGTGTATATGTGTAGGAATGCTGTAATGCAGGTATAACAGGTGTGTATATGTTTTGCAATGCTGTAATGCAGGTG
>CM075026.1:14520330-14532504 GCA_037576675.1 Pangasius sanitwongsei
TGTAATGCAGGTATAACAGGTGTGTATATGTTTAGGAATATTGTAATGCAGGTATAACAGGTGTGTATATGTTTAGGAATATTGTAATGCAGGTATAACAGGTGTGTATATGTTTAGGAATATTGTAATGCAGGTATAACAGGTGTGTATATGTTTTGGAATGCTGTAATGCAGGTATAACAGGTTTATACAGTATATGTTTAGGAATGCTGTAATGCAGGTGCAACAGGTGTGTATGTGTTTAGGAATATTGTAATGCAGGTGTAACATACATGTAACATATATATATATAAAAATATATGTTTTTGTTTGTGTGTGTGTTTAGTGTGTGTTTGGGAGTGTGGTTGAGGGGGTGGGAGCAGTAGTGTTATTCTGCCAGTAGAGGGCAGCACATCACGAGGTAAATCCCTACCTTTTCAGTAACTGAACACTGTTGCAGATTATTTTGAGGGTCTACTGCAAGGACATCAACTCAGCTTAATAAATATGGAATGCTTGCTTACGACACCATTGGTGTTTGATGATATTCGAATAAATGTCACTGCCAGTTTTTCATAGCTGGAATTGAATTCAGTGTTACAGTAATCGTCTTGTCATAGTGTATTCTTATAGTAATAAAACTATTAACCATAAACACAAACAGTATATGCTTTTCTACACAACTGTGAAAATATATCAGAATGGATGCTGGTGGTTAATTTGTTTTCATATGTAACTGCAACAAGATATCAAGTGCTTTATTTAACAGCATTGTGCTGTACTGACTTTAAACATACCAAGTTAAATTCAAGTTTTAAAAAGGAGTGCCATTTAAAAAAGTTACTTTAATAGTATCTAAAATTAAACAAACCTTATTTGTAATTTGTCCTTAAAAACAAGGATTTAAATGATTATCATCAAGCCTCAAAGCAGGTAAGGTTGAAATATACACTTGTTGTGCACTTCAGTGCCAGCAGAGGGCAGAAGAGATCTTTCTATGATGTGCCAACCACATCTACATGATATAACAGAGAGAGAAAAGATAACAGAAACTTTCCTGTCATATTCTTGAGCAGCAGGATGACAACACTAAGAGTACTAATATTTTCCTGACATTTTGCTGAAGCTCTCAGTTACTCTGTTGCCTGAATTCTGCTTTCCTCCTGCCGGACTGACAGGAAGAGGCGTCACCTAAGAGCTGAGGGTGGTTTGAATATGTTTGCAGACATTTTTAGCTTCTCATCAGTCCCCGAGTGTTACGCAATTCTCATTTTCTGAGTCAGGTTCAACGACAGGTCTAGTTTTTTCCATCCTTGTCTCACATAAAGACATATAAAGTGCGACTGTGCAGCCTTGATGGTTGGGGAACAATGGTTGTAATTACGGGAGACACTCCAGAGTGGGTCCTCACTGTGTCCTGTGGGACGCCGGCTGTAGGTGGACAACACAGGTGTGTAATTTTGAGATCGCACCTCTCTGTCACTGGTCTTTCTCACGGTGGCTTCCTTGTCCTCGATGTGCGATCACAAGGCCTGCTGTCGCCTTTACTAAAACTCCAGATCTACTAATGGGCATTTCCACTAGTAGAACACAATGTGAAAATGTAACCTTTCAAAAAGGAGTGTGAGAGAGTGATAGACTTAGCACCTTACTTCACTAACAGCAACCCAGAAAACGAGGCTGACAAACATTTATCAAAGGATGGTTTTATTTAAGAGCGGTTAGTGTGATAGAGCAGGTTTAATATGCTTCTTTTGTGCTAAGGCTAAATGAACACAATAGAGCAAACACTAAGAGCAAAAAATAGGGGGAAAAAAGATACAATTTGTGATGAATGTTAGATGAATAAGATACTAAGATGAATATTAGTGGAGTTGGTGGTTTATTATAGAATTTGGGAATTTTCTTATTTAAAAAAATTAAAATGCGTCATGTCTTCATTTGTATAGCCTTTGTCTTTGCGTACTTTTCATGTCAATAGAATAATTTTTACATAAATTTAAACAAAATCGTTTGAAAATTGTGCAACCATCAGTAAACAGGAAGTAATATACGTTTACTAGACTTGGATGCACGTGAAGACATATTATTCCTTTCTTCTACAATAAGTGAGAAATACTAAAACACGCTGTTATAGGAAAATAATCAACAACGTCATGGTGTGATGCCGACCAGCACCAAGTGGAGTCACTGTTACCACCCCAAAGCTGATTATTTTCCAATAGCAGCACATCCCAAAGTGTTTTATTCCTCTTATACCACAGCAATTCACCAATGCTAACAATTTTTAAAAAAAAATGTTTTAAACCTTAACTTACATTATAGAAGCCCTAAACAGTCTCAGCCCTCACCAGCCTCTGTTTTCTTCTCTCTCTTGAAGTAAATAAGACCAAAAAATGGAGCTTGTCATGTTACTGAGTTTGTCGTGAGCACTGGATTAATTTCCTTTGTCTAGATATCTGAGATATCAGTGTTCCGAACAGGAAAAAATGTGCCTATGATAATAACAGAGCCACACATGTAAATCAATTATAGCAATTAACTGTCATTTACTCTCACTTCAACTTTCAACAGCCGACTCATCTGTTAAACACTGCATGCTTATTAACTCTGTACGAGAGATAAATACAGTATATCATCCCTTTGTGTGACGTATATAGTCAAAGTTTAAATCTCATCTGACAGATTCGTCGTCATGGAGATGAATCATAGTGCATGGTTCTATCAGTGACCTCGTTTTACCCATCACCTGCCTGCAAGCCCTTCCAAGCCAAATGTTGACTTTTTCAAATTTCCCGTGCCAAACAGGGAAAGCGCAGGCTTCCCCTAGAGAAATAACAGTGTACAAACGCACGAAAAACTAGCGATTAGTCTTTTATTCTTAGAGCTTTAAGTGTGTGTGTGTGTGTTTTCAGAGTTCAGATCTGAAAATCTCCCCTGTAGTAAGTGGCACTAAAAGTTGCAAGAGTTAAGCATGTGCAGTGATTTAATACCACCGAGCACATCCATATTCAGACATAACTACAGACTACTGAAAAGTTATGTGTGGGGTGCAGTTTGCCTAAAATAATTTTTCTTTCACAGTATCGGCTTGAGTGAGGAGCAGTAGTAAGTCCAGCTCCATTGTCTGCAACTTTGATGTAACCACGATCAAACTGTCAGTCTGAAAGTCATATTTTGGGCTGTAAACGCACTCAAAATACTATGGAATGCCATTGAGATCAATATTAAATACATAAACAAAGGGCAGGGAGACATGATGATATAATCGATATTGCGATAAAGTATGTGATGATACACTTTTCTGAGATATTGCAGATATTGTAATATCTTTTTAAATGACTTCTTTATGCAAAATAAAAATTACAAATTCTGCAAGCAGGTTTGATAAACTATTCTGCTGTCTGAAGCTTTAAAACAGAATTTTGAATTTTTTTCTTCTGTCCAGAAGTACACATTAAGTATCATCAAGTTTTTAAAAAAATTTTTTTTTTTTAAATGCAACACTGGTATTTTGCAGGCACTTTGTTAGGAGACCTATATATAGTGATGCATGTCATAAAATACCATGATATGGTATTTTTGTCATATCGCCCACGTCTACATAAACATGACACTTTTAATAGGACCATTGCATCGGAGACATTGTTTATCTCAAGGAGTTGCTAGTTAAAATTTACAATTTTATGAATAAAATTTGAACAACTGTTACATAAATTGAGCTGTAAGCATAGCAGTTGAGTGCTTGGTCAGCTTATCATTTCATTTTCTATTTTTTTGAGCTTTAAGACTTGTGTTTAAAGGTGGCAGTTTGAACACTGTTGAAAAACTCCACCTTGAACACCTCTATTAAACAAAACTGGCAAACTTTGAACTACACACAAATGATTTTTAAGCATCTGAATGGGACAGTCAGAAAACCAACTGAAGTGCATGCGTAAACCAATTCTGAATACAAGGAACTTTCCCTGTGTGAATATTGATATAACTTTTGAACGTGAGCAGCCAAATCTGAAAACCTCCAAAACCAGTGAGGACCTATTACTAAAGCTCTGAAGCTAAAAGTAGGAACAGGGTTGACACTGTTTCTGAAATGATGAAGAGTTCTGTTTTGATGCTAGTGCATGTGAAATTTGCTGGTTAACCCGGGTTATTGGGAATTCTGTTAGATTTGTTTTGCCTTTGCACACTAGTGGTATTTTTGTGGCCAGATTTGAAGAGGTATGACCCATTTTCATCCAAAAATGTGCTTTTGATATGCTCTTGTAAACCCTGTCTGAAAGCCAACGCAAGGATAAACCTCTAAATATGAAAAAAGAGAGCAGATGTTTTCCCCTGGAAGTACTGAAAGCTTTAATGAAGAGTAGCAGGCTGTCACAAACATTTGTGTTACCCCAACATATTTCTCCTTCTTGATCCATTTCTTGCTACTCATTACCCAGTCTTGTAGCCTCCAATGAGCCAAAGAAACTTCATGCTTGTAGTGCGTGCTATCTTCAGTGATCTTGTTGTTCTCATTAACAGATACATTACACCTCAGAATCACTGGAGAAGGCTATGGAGATTATCATAGGTTGTTCAGTTTCAAAAGAGTATTCAATAGTGTCTCCCTGGTGTCTCTTGAGAGTTCTTTCTTTTTACTAAATGCTAATATCTGCTTTCCTTTGTGTATTGTGCTAGCATGTGAATATGTTCTTGGCTCATACTCAGATGTGTGAGGTGCCGTTGCCAGGCAATAAGGCAGGAATTTACATTTCTCCTGATTAATTTAAAGAAACGTGTATGAAATGTGTTTTCTACACCGAGCTCGGTGTATCTTTATTAGCAGCAGACAATGAGCTACGCCTTGCAAAGAGGTCCACCACAATAGCGCTATTCTTCCTGATTCATTAGCCAGTTCATCTTTTCCAGTGTGACCCAGGTGGGACCAGAAGCTTGACAAGAAAAACAGTCGTCCATTTTGTTTCAGTTAGCAATTTCCTAGTTGCTAGTTATGTAACATTTTAGCTGTGAGTATTAGAAATTGTAGTGTGAATTAGAAATACACCTCAAAATTCTTAAATTAATTTGGGTGCTTAAACAATTTTTAAGAACATGCAGAGTTTTGTATGTTGGAAGCAAGATCTCTAACCTGCCAACCATGAACAGCAAGTACAGTCCAATATAAAAGATAGTTAAATGATCTAATCCAACTCACTCTTTTTTTAATGGAATAATTTACAATTGGATTCTTACGTCTGCAAACTGCTAAAGTTAGTGCTTCCTCCATTTTGGCCAAAACACCTGAAGCAATTTTTGCAAGTCGTTGATGATATAAATTCATCTGTAAAAATTCACCAATGCTAAACTCAACAGCTCTGAAATGTATTCACACTGAAAATCTATGGTGTGAAGCTTAGATTTATGGTGCATTTCACTGGTATAACTGGCTTTTGCTGGGAATCTTTTTGGCCTGTAATTTCCACCCCCCTAACAAACATCTTTAACTGTGCCACAATAAAACACAAAAAGATGAAATCATTTCAATGGGAAAAGGCAAGTCCATCTAGGTGATCTTTGATCCTACATGCTTTAGTGAGGAAAAATTTTAATTGTTAAGTGGCATATGCGTTTTGGTACTCTATTTTCAGAATATTACTTGTCATAGTTGTGTACAAACAAACTAGCTAACATGATCACTACATTCCTTTCAAAATCACGCCACATCATGGACACTCATCAGAATGGATCTGATCACGGATCACGGACACTCATAATCAAGGCAAAAGTCCCGGTAACATTGCAAACTCACTGTGGACCTCTGGTGATTGAGACCTCTGGTGGACAGGTGAGGTATTACACTGTGTGGCTGTTACTGTTTAAATGCTTGTATTGAGAAGTGCTGCAAATACCAGTCACAAGCAGTCTTCAAACTACAAATGTCACTCAAACGAACATGTAATAATAACAACAGAAGAGTAATAAAAATAATAAGAGTATCTAGAGACAAAGGTCATTGATCAAATGACAGTGCACTACAAGAACAAGTCACCAGAATCACCAGAACAAGTCTAGTGGCTTTATTATCATTTCAACCATATACAGCTAGTACAGTACACAGTGAAACGAAACAACGTTCCTCCAAGACCGTGGTGCTACATAAAACAACAAAGAACCACATGAGACTACACAGAAATAAATAAGACCTACGCATTACTACAATCAGACAACATGTAGTACGAATTAGGAAAAGTCACAGTGCGAGCAGACAACAAAATACAAAACAATAAAACGATATTGTGCAAGTACAATATGTACAACACAATAAATACAACACAACATAGATGCTGAGGCTGACATTGTGTACCAGTGCTTTAAGAAGCGCCGAGTCTTCTTAAGAGTCTTCAGGCGTCAATAGATGGGTAGGTGTTCCACCGGTGCAGAATTAAAAGGCTTCATTTTAAATTAATTATAGAAGATAGGGCAAGTATTATCTTCTGCTTGGTGAGCCATTTTGAACAAGAAGCCAGAGGCACTTTTTTGGCGTTGATAAACTAAAGCATGAATTGACGCATCATCCATTAATTAATTAGTGTCCTTTAAAACAGTTAAGAAAGGCTTTATGAGTAAAGGAATAAACATTCACATTGTAACCCAAATAAATCCTGCTTGGTCTTTCGGCATTACCTCTTCTACATGGAGAAGTGGGACAGTGTGGAGGTGGAATTTGGGGCTGTTGGACAGGGTCAAGCAAGGCCACACTGCTGCCTAATCTTGTTTGCATTACTGTGACAGGTTGAATCAGGTCAAAGAAGGAAAACTACATAGTATAGGAACAAAATAAGCAAGAGTTTTGTCACAGCATGGGATTCAGTAGGGTTCCTCACTTATAGGCCATCCTCTGTACATGTCCCTGTGAATGCGCTGTTACTATACAAGCGATGACATATTCAAAGGAACACATGATTTAACAAATAGCTGCAACTATTGTTAGAGAAAATTAGCACACAAACTTCAGGTTAATTTAGTTAAAATATAGATAATGTTTGCTGTCACGTTCACTCATTCATTTTCCTTCTACTTTTCCTGGTGGGGGTCGCCATTGCAACAGTCTCAGAAGGTCCAGTCCAGACTCCTCTATCCCTGGTTAAAGAGTCCAGATCCCTCTGAGGGAACCCCAAGCCAGCTGTGAGATATAGTTTCTCCAGCAGATCCGGAGCATGCCTGATACAGCTCTAGCAGAAGCTGACCAGGGGCATCCTTGTAAATAGCCCAAACCACCTCAAATGCTTCCTCTCAATTTGGGGAAACAGCAGCTCTCCTTCGAGGCTCTCCCGGAGTGCCGGTCTCCTCGCCCTAATCACAGAGTGTAAGCCCAGCAACCCTGCACCCTGTATTCAGGACTTTATTCTTTACATCACTACCCACAGCTCGTAACTGTAGGTGACCATAGGAAAGGGCCGTAGATTGACCAGTAAACAGAGCTCTTTGTCTGCAAACTCCTGTTTCACCAGCAGAAACCAGTCAATCTGTGTCAATCTTGTGCTCTATTTTTCCATCACTAGTGAATAAGATCCCAAGAAACTCCTCTGCCAGGGGCAAGGTCTCAACCTTCACCTGAAGGTAGCATCCCACTCTGTTCCCCCACCCCTTTTTTCTTCCAGTTTGGTCTAGCCAATTCCTAACCACTAGCTAATTGTCCCCGTCCCATGATGGGGGACAACCAGGGAAAGTTGTAGGCTAACACGTGATTCCTCCGAGGCGTGTGAAGCCAGCCAAGCATATCTTTTTTATCTGTTGCTCATGCTGCTTCACAGGGCAGTGTAACACACTTGGAGGAAAGTGCTTTCTGCCCTTTTCTGCATACATGAGCTCACAGTCAGAGAGAAAGTGTGTCATCCCTTCCACCCAGAGAGCATGGCTACTTTTGCTTTCTTGGTCTCCTGGCCACATACCTTGGTGACAAAGAACATCATATGCAAATAACAGGGACATTTCTATCCCCCCATACTGGACACCTCTGCATCCTTGGTTGCATCTTGATATTCTGTCCATGAAAGCCAAAAGCCAGCCTGTCCATGAAAGCCAGGTCTTGCAGTAAAGTACAAATAAACCACAAAGAGTCATTTCACTAAAGTCATTTAACACTTCTAGTTAGTCAAGTCAGTTGTGTTTATGACTCTATAGGGTTGAAGGAGTTCGTGGTGCCACATGTTACCTCCTTTACTTCAGTTAAACAAATTTGGGTGAATTCTGATTGCCCTAACATGTCAAGCAGTGGGTGGGGTTGCAGTTTATTTATTATTTGTCATCTTCCAGCATAATAGAAAGACTTGTTTGTGCCTCTTCCACGGTGCCGCATCAACATGTGAAAAGGGCCCTCCAGCTTGCCTTGCTGTGCCCGTAGGGGTGCTAATATGGCGTGTCACACACTCCCACACTCCCACCGTCCTCTAAGAGTCACTCGGAGTGCAAGTGTGCCACTTACATAGAGGACACGGGAGGAGAGGATGAAGAGCTTTCCAGCCTCCTCTCAGCTACTCCAACACCTTAGGAGTTATCTAACCTATCTAACTAATCGAATCCATTTCCTGTTTATTCCATAGTCATACCAGATACTCCGATTTGCACCACACAGTTGAGTTGATCTTATAATTATATTTTTCAAGAATAGTGTAATGAGTAAAAACCTCATTCAGATGTTTGCTTGCCTGAATCGTAAAGTTTTTTCTATAACGTTTCCTTTCTGCTCTAATTAGATTTGAATTTTCTAAGTTTGATTTTCTCCAAGCTTGACACTAAACTTGATTGTAAATGATTTGTTCATACCTTTCCTTCCCCACTGTTTTTTTTTTTAACTGTAGCAAAAATCAGTTATGTTCAATATATTTTTGTGTAAATGTCCAGCTCTATAAAGGTCTGCTTTTCTCTTTTCTGCCTCTTGCGTGCACTGAGATTTAATTTGTTCTTCAGGGTTTTCTAGCTTGTGCTAGTGAGAGAGAAAATAAAATTGTATCATCCAAAGACACAACACAAGATAAAATTTTCTTTCTTGAGAGATGTTAGAACTGTCAAGATACACCTATATACTACACAAGACAAAATTGAACATGAGACGAGTGTTATAGGATGTCCCACTGTAATCTGGAACAGTGCACACACCCTCAGTGCTTACATTATAGCTGCATGTATAGAAGGGATGTAACCGATCACAAATACGTTATTCACACTGAACAGATAATGTGTTCTAAATGAATACAAATAGGAGGAGCACTATTCTTTTTTTAAAAAAAAAAAATTGAATTATTTTTTTTACAAAGCTTACCAGAAAGCTTCATTTGGAGACTTGACGTGTGCCTCGGGACTGGGATCCCACAGGACGAAACAAAAAAAGTGGGTTTTACACACTTTCATGCAGAGCTTGAAAGCAAAGCTTGCTGGCCGGTTGCCAGGTTTCAGCAAAATTTCCACCTCAAATAAATCTCAAAAACCACATGAAAAGATTTAAAACTAGCCCAAAAAGTTTGGCCATTGGACAGGGGCAATATAGTTTTCATCTTTATCTCAGTCTTTGCATGGGGAAACGAGTTAACAGTGGTGCGCACGCATTTCTGATTTATTTATGTAGAGCAGTGCCCCATATAGCCCATGCAGACTGCACGGTGTGCACATGGCAGCATATAAATAATATAATAATTTTAAAAAATGTTCATTGCATGTGTTTTTTATCGTTCCTAAATGATCAGTCTCTATCAATATTTAAAAAAAACCCTTTCCGGACATTATAATGAAAATGACCCAATTTTGCCTAGGAGCAGCACTGTAAGTGCATTCCAGCTTCAAAGTAGTTCTCCGAGCATGTCCATCTAACTTTTCTGATCTTTCTGGACCACAACAGACCCAAAAAACTAAAGTAAATCTGATAAAATATTATTAGGTGGCTACTGCTGTCAATGATGATCAGTAGTTCCTTGATTTGGGAAAGAAATCTCTGCTTTGAAGCTTAGATTACTTGCTTACTCGGTCCGAGGAAGAAGTAGAAAATAGAAATCTTCTCACAAAGTTCCACAGGACATCTAGTTCAGGAGGTGAATAAAGTTATAGTCTGAAGATAGCTTTTTGTTGTTGTAATTTATGAATGAAAAATGTATTTTTTTCTAGCAGTTTTGTAGTGTTTCCAGGTCATACAGTCCACATCACAAAAAAAAAAACCAAAAACCAAAAACCAAAAAACCCTTCTAGTTTAAATACAAATGCAGATACTAATATTTGAAGCACTAAACAAGTACAGATGTGGATATAGATAGTGGCATTGTGTTACACCCCTAATGTATATGTTTATATATAACTACACAGCTTGATTCTGCCATGTATGTGAAAATGTTATGCAGATTTATCTCGCAATTGCGACTTTGTACCTTGTATTTGCGAGTTATATTCATGCAACTGTGACTTTTTTTCCCCTCACAACTGCAAGTTAATATCTCACAGTTGTGATCTGTGAGATAAATCTGAATAATATTTCCTCCTACATTGCAGAAACAAACTTCCAAAACTATTAGAGACACTTAATATAAAGTGAGACTAGCTTTGCTCTGAGGCTACGAGGCTAAACGACCCCAATCTCGATGATCGTAACAATCAGTAAATGAAAAATGAAATACATGTGGTCTGGTAGAAAGTTTCCGAAACTATCTGTGCTTCTGCTGAGTTAAATCAAGTAGCATCTGAACTGCATAGTGAAAAATTCAAATACATCTTCTGTTTGCATAGGCAGGTAAAGAAAAATAAAACGATTGTTTATTTGAAATCCAGACAGTCTGTTTGTAAGCCATTTGAAACAATTCGCAGACGTACTTACGTGCTTTAGATTTATCTTATCATACCCAAACGACCTGCAAATAAGAGTGTAGTAATATAATATCATTCCATTATTCCGTCATCAGCCGGTAAAGTGACAGCTATTGCGCATGAAAACATATCCTGATGTGTTGGAGTAGCTGCCTCTTCACTCAGTTTTCAGCAAGGCTTTAGGAAATAAAGCGCAAAGTGCTTAAACACAATGAAACGCCACAGAACCTGCGAGCTTTTAATGCGCCTGCCTGCTGACGTTTTTCTCTTCATTTAGGCTTTAATAGGAGCACAAAACCTCTTCAGTGAGAGAGAGAGAGAGAGCTTATCAGCTGGAACAAAAGGTGGCTCACAAATAGGAAAAGTTCACAAGCAGTGCCGAGGGTGTTTAGAGGGAAAAAGACTCTAATGCAGGCTGCAAAGGCACATTAGCACTGAATTATCATATTACTGAGCAGAGGCTAGAAACAAGAAAGTGGATGTATACAAGAGTTGCAGAATCCGCACATCAAAAGCCGTCCTGTCAAACTAGGCCGTGGGTTAATGGACTTTAAATGTGAGTGCAAAGGCCAACAGGTCTCATTGGTCGATTTGTGTGATAGCTGAAATTATGATTATAATTTTTAAGTAATCATTTCTAACTCTCTCCTGACACATTTGAAGGCTGGACATGTTGTCAGCGAGAGCTGTTCTAACCTCTGAGGTCAACAAGTTGCGATGTGAAAATGCCTCGTGTCGCGCTAATGAATATGTATTTGTTATTCTTTTTTCCAAGAACAACTTGAGGACGACAAATTGCACAGTAATGGAGGTGAAGCACTGTCACATTTTGACTTCTTCTTCCATGAAAGTCTGCCTGCATTTCCACCGTCTTCGTTGCATAATAAAAGTTTGCTGTCACACTGTCACCATTGCCATCACTCTCCGACACGGTGGAGTAGACTGCCTTTCCACACACATTGCTTTTCATTTCCTTTTTTCAATGCTGTCTCTGTTTTGTTGTGATAGATGCTGTCTGACTTCTTCTCAATGTCGATCCGCCATGTGACTCATGGTATCAGACTCGCCGTTCTTCACAACTTCTCTTCTCTTCTCTTCTGTCTCGTGTGTCCTTCTCTTCTCTTCTCTTCTCTTCTCTTCTCTTCTCTTCTCTTCTCTTCTGTCTCATATATCCTTCTCTTCTCTTCTCTTCTGTCTCATGCATCCTTCTCTTCTGTTCTTTTCTTTTTATGTTCTCTTTTTGTCTTTTTTGTCTGATTTTGTATTCTTATTTTCTGTCTCATGTATCCTTCTCTTCTCTTCTCTTCTCTTCTCTTCTCTTCTCTTCTCTTCTCTTCTCTTCTCTTCTCTTCTCTTCTCTTCTGT
>CM075026.1:14532604-14556445 GCA_037576675.1 Pangasius sanitwongsei
TTCTCTTCATTTTTCTTCTCTTCTTGTGTTCCTTTTTGTCTTCTCTTCTTTTTTGTCAATTTTTTATCCTTCTCTTCATTTTTCTTCTCTTCTTGTGTTCCTTTTTGTCTTCTCTTCTTTTTTGTCAATTTTTTATCCTTCTCTTCATTTTTCTTCTCTTCTTGTGTTCCTTTTTGTCTTCTCTTCTTTTTTGTCAATTTTTTATCCTTCTCTTCATTTTTCTTCTCTTCTTGTGTTCCTTTTTGTCTTCTCTTCTTTTTTGTCAATTTTTTATCCTTCTCTTCTCTTCTCTTCTCTTCTCTTCTCTTCTCTTCTCTTCTCTTCTCTTCTCTTCTCACAATCCACTGCTTGCTTGTTTGTTTCTCTTTAAGTGTATTCTGTAAAATATTTTCAGTTTTTCAGATTTTGTAAATGTCCTCACACCACTCTGCCTCTGATGTGTGTAGGACTTGGCAGCACTCAGCCTAAGCAGGACTGGTCCATCCAGTGGCCAACATCTGAGTCGGGGAAAGAGAACACACCAGCCGGTACCCCCGACCCCGGGCAGTGGGTGCGACTGCAGCTCTCGCAGAGCCCAAAGCCGCAGTCGCGCTACACCCACGCTCTGTGCCACAGCCCTCAGGCCCTGGCTCCTCCGACTTTCTACCCGCAGCCTGAGCGGCTGTGCGTGGACGTCTACCAGGGCCTGACACCACTGGGCATGCTGGATGTAGGACACCGCTCTCTACCCCCATCTCCCAGGCAGAGGCACTTTCCTCACACTCCCCCACGCACTCCACTGGTGGTGAACACCATGACGCCACCGGGCACACCACCACTACGCCGCCGAAACAAGGTGAAGGCACCAGGCACGCCACCACCCGCCAACCGCAAACTCATCCACCTGCTGCCTGGCTTCAGCTCCCTGCACCGCAGCAAATCACACGAGTTCCAGCTGGGGAACCGCGTCGACGATGCACACACTCCCAGGTGAGTACCACAACCGTTCAATAATATTGAATATACAGCACCTGGATGGAGGTGAGGGTGGTGTGTGTGTGTATGTAGCAGACTGGATTTTAGTATGACAGAATGTCGTTTTTGTTTTTTGATGGTTGGACATCATTGTGTGCTTTGCTATAGTCACAAAGTGTATGAAAAATGATGTGAATGCGCAAATACTAGGAGCAGTTTGTTAGCTTCTTTACAAGTTGAAGTTATTGGCTAGCAAAAAAAATTAAAAAATCTAGGGTCGTTAATGTCCAAGTGTTAATAGAAAAGGAGAATGTTTCTGTCTGTCTCTCTTTGTCTATATCTGTCTCTCTCTGTCTCTGTCTGTCTCTCTTTGTCTCTTTTTTCTCTCTGTGCTCTCTCTGCTCTGTCTCTCTCTGTCTTTATCTGCCTCTGTGATCTGTTTCTCTGTGCTCTCTCTGTCTCTGTCTGTCTCTCTCTGCTCTCTCTCTGTCTCTCTTTGTCTCTTTTTTTCTCTCTGTGCTCTCTCCGCTCTGTCTCTCTCTGTCTTTATCTGCCTCTGTGATCTGTTTCTCTGTGCTCTGTCTGTCTCTGTCTGTCTCTCTTTGTCTCTTTTTTTCTCTCTGTGCTCTCTCCGCTCTGTCTCTCTCTGTCTTTATCTGCCTCTATGATCTGTTTCTCTGTGCTCCCTCTGTCTGTCTCTGTCTCTTTTTTTCTCTCTGTGCTCTCTCTGTTTGTCTCTCTTTGGCTCTCTGATCTCTGTCTCTCTCTGTCGCTCTCTGCTCTCTGTCAGTTCTGTCTCTCTGTCCCTCTGATCTCTCTACTCTCTATTTCTCTCTATGTCTGTCTTTCTCTCTGTCTGTCTTTGCCTGTCATTGCTCTCCTTGTCTCTCTTTGTCTTTCTCTCTGATCTCTGTGTTTGTCTCTCAGCCTGTCTGTGTCTCTCTCTTTCTGGTCTTTGCCTGTTTTTCTTTGTCTTATTTTTCTCCTTGTCTGATCTCTGTCTCTGTCAGTTTCTCCTTCTCTCTCTATGAACTCTATTCACAATAACAGAGTACACTATTGCGGATTAGAAGTTGATTAGTCTTTACAGTTGTAAAATCAGTTGTAAAATGTTACAATTTTATATAAGTTTTTATGTTCTGTTTATTTCTACTCTTGATAATTTTTAATCTATTTTTTTTTTTTAAATTAAGGTTTTGTTAGTTGCATGTATATCACAATATTTCACATTTGCATTCTCAGGTAACTCAAAATGATCACAGCTCTGCAATGAAATATGATTTTGTTTTTTTTTTTGTTTTTTTTGGTAAAAACTGACCTGAACATATAAAAAAACCCTGTCATACTGGGAAATTATAATGTTGTTACACTAGTATTAAAAAAAGAAAAAATACTACTGAGGTCTTGGGGTGAAAACGGTTTTGAGCTGCTTGAGAATTTCTCTAAAATTTGAAATCTATCTCATACCCTGTTCACACACAATTTATTTCACATTTTAATATTATGGCACCCGATATGTTGTTAAAAGGATCACACATATACATTCTAAATGCACACAATGTTAATTGTTAATTGTTAATTTTTGGACCCTATTGTACGTGCACGCATGTGTTTAGATCTACATGTGTGTGTGTATACTGTATGTGTCTGTGACTGCATTTCCTTTCTGCTATACAATAAGTGAATGTTTATAAGTGCTAAGGTTTTGGGAGCATGCCCTTGGAAGTGGATCAAATGGCATTAGAACATTGATTACCGGTTTCATCTCAGTGATCCAGCGCAGAGCCTCTCGCAGACCCCCTAATCACTGCAGATGAACAAATCCAATCAGGATTGAGCTCCTCCGTGACTCGATTGGGGACTCACAGTGCTCGTTTGAGACTTTTCTGGTTTACCTATAGGCTTCTGGTAAACAGGCACTGATTCATATGTTGCAGTGAGCCTCAAACAGACGTCACATGAAGCTCATATCCTGGATTAGCCTGGATCCTGGAGGAAATGTAGAATATAACAGAGGTTTAACGTCCGAGTCCAGTTGCCGAGAACTGTTTTTATATCATCGTTATTAAAAAACGAATACAGTTTTGCCAAATGATATTTCTCAAAAAAGATTCTGTCGTTCTTTACTGATACCATTGTGTTACTATTGACTAAAGGCAGCAGGGACAGTAACATGAACTCAATAAAGAATTGGACCAACTGAGATAATATCAGGGCTGTCAGAATACATTTCAAACTTTTAAACTTTTATAGTATATATGTATTAAGGTCGATTTATACTTTGCGTTTGATGCAGAGAGGGGGATCATGGGTAAATGCGGCATGCAGAAACTTGCTCGCATGCAGTCCTCCCATGAGCTAATTGCATGTTGTGCGTCTCTTCAGTGCTATGTGTCAGGTGAACGCCGATTGGTCGGCTGGGAGGCGTGTCTGATTGTGTACATGGAAACTAAACAATAAAGTGTAAACAGTAAATTTTCCCTTGTTGCATCCAGAACTTTCCGTCTTCTATAGACGAGCTTATGCTCCAAAACTGCTTTATGAAAGTGACAGAAATGGATGAAAAACTCTCTATAAAAATCTCAGTTTAAACATATTCGCTCTGTTAATTTCTCAGACTGGTGTCTTTACTAAACACTTCTTCTCTATGATAAAACTCTCGCACTGAGCAGCAAGGACGAAAGAACACAGCGGGTTTTTCATCTGCGTTTCGTGTATGCTTCAAACATACTGTAGCGATATGATCATGTTACTGTATAATGGATTTATTTATGGAAAACTACAATCGTTATATTGTGTTAATACAAATATATTATATAGTTTACATCTTGTCAAGAATTGCTTCTTGTCACACGTACAAAAAGACAAGACAACCCCAACTCTCGTTCGAGATCAAGACTGTATTTAGCGAGACAAGACCAACTGCCAAGAGACAAATCCATGTCAATACAGAAAAGTCTCGTGACTGGACTCAATTCCTACAGCCCTAATTGTTAGTCTTATATTATATAGAGTGTCTGTCATACAAGTCTCTGTGAATGAGCTATTGCTATAGAAACGATCACGTATTCGCAGGAGTGAATTCATTCATACCTGTGCGAGCTGCTGTTATAGGAAATTAATCCACACCTTCTCAGTCGAGAATTCAAGTATAAATATCAAATGTCATAAGCTAAAAAATCTCACTTTCATTTTTTTCTTTCTTTTTTTTTTTCGAATTTGGGTAATTCAGCCATTTTAATCCGAAATGTCATGGCTCAGATTTTGGCTCCGATTTTTTTGGTTTGAATGGAACTGAGTGAAATTCCAGATCTAAAACCAACATCTTAAGAAGAATCAAATGAAAACCCTGATATGAACCTCACATCTAAAAACCCTGATCTGAATGTGACATCTAAGGAGGGTCTGGAATTGAACAATGGATTGCGCAATTCACGCAAATTGAATTATGGCAAACTTGCAAGGATGTAAAGCGTCAAAGCGAAGACAGCTTTGCTAGTCTTCAAGACAGCTAGTTATTTACGACTGCTAGTGATTTATGACTGCTAGTGATTTACGACGGCTAATTATTTACAACAGCTGGTTTATCAATAATTACGAAATGCGGAGCAGCTTTTAAAGTGACCGCATTCATCATCTGTTGCTTCAGGAGGAATTCCATACTTTTTGTGGTGTGTGTCTGAGTATCTATAGACAGCTAGTCTTCATCTATAGACAGGTATCTATCAGTCTGGGATCTATAGACAGGTGGCCTGTCTCACACTGAGTGTGTCTTCACCTCCTGTGGTTTCAGGGCTGTGAGACAAAATCTCAGTTTAAACATATTCACTCTGTTGATTTCTCAGACTTCTCAGACTTTCTCAGTCTTTAATAAACACCTCTCCTCTATGATAAAGCTCTCGCACTGAGCAACAAGTACAAATGAACACAGTGAGTTTTTCACCAGCGTTTCATGTATGCTTCACACACAGCGATATGATCACGTTACTATATAGTACATTTATTTATGGAAAACTACACACATGATATTGTGTTACTATAAATATATAGTTTAATCCTGCAGGATCGCGCAATTTAGTTTCTCTTTCTTCTACCGGACTCCCAATATACACACAGTGTAGGTGATGTAAACCGGAGCAAGTCAATAAAAATAAAAACTAAAGCATCCGTCAGTCAGTGATTGACAGAATTGTGGATTTTAACACTAGTCACATTAAAGTGCTCGGATACAAGAGCCACTCACGCTGCTGAAAACTGAAGACTTCAAGAATGCACGCTTCAAAAACGCTTTCAGTGAGAATTCAGTTCGTTTATAATTAATCACGCACAACATCCTGACGTGCATGGAGAGACGTGCATGCAAAAGTATAAATCGGCCTTTAGGCAGAAAATCCTTTTTTTTTTTTGGTTTAAGATCTCATGTTTTATTTCTAACATTTCCTTCACTTTCTGGCTAAATGACCTTTGTGTCACTAGATATAGGCTCTAAAAAAATGAATGAATGTCAATTATGCACTACAAAAAAGTCGTCTTAGCAGCTGAAAATATCTGGAATCTAGTCAAATTAATCTTATATTTCCTATTCTTAGGTTTCACTTAACCAAATGTTAGAGATTATTCAACTTATTTCTAGACATCTCTACTAATTTCAAGCTTTAAATTTTCTTATTCTATCGACAGACAATTTTGTTTCTGTCTAAAAATAAAAGTTTAAAATGACCAAAAGGATTTACCAATAGAACAAGACTATTTATTTCAAAGTTTCTTAGTCTTAAAGGATTCGAGACCAAAAAACATCAAATCCTTTTCGATGGCCAAATCTTTTCTTCAGTGAATTGGCTTCATTCGTGCACTGTGTTAGACGATTAGGCTGTTTTCTAGAAGGAATTATTTCTTGTCACACTTTTCAAGACTGTATTTAGCGAGAAAAAACCAAATGCCAAGAGACAAATCCATGTCAAAACAGAAAACGTCTGGAGACCAGACTCAATTCCCGTAGCCCTAATTATTAGTCTTATCTTATATAGAGTGTCCGTCATACAAGTCCCTGTGAATGAGCTGTTGCTATAGAAATGATAACGTATTCGTAGGATTGAATTCATTCATACCTGTATTAACTTCTCTCACTACTGCGAGAGCTGCTGTTATCGAAAATGACTCCACACACAGAATGTAAAACATCAAAGCGAAGACAGCTATGCTAGTCTTCATGACAGCTAGTTATTTACGACTGCTAGTGATTTACGACGGCTAATTATTTACAACAGCTGGTTTATCGGTAATTACGAAATGCAGAGCAGCTTTTAAAGTGACCGCATTCGTCATCTGTTGCTTCAGGAGGAGCGACATTGTCGGACCACTTTTATGGATTTAAAGGGATTGTTTTAAAATTCCATACATTCTGTGGTGTGTGTCTGTGTGTGTGCGTGATTGTGTGTGTGAGGTCCTTTGGTATCTATAGACAGGTAGTCTTTGTCACACTAAGTGTGTCTTCATCTGCTGTGTGTTTGTGTGTGTGTGTGGGTGTATGTGTATATATGTGTGTGTGTGATTTATTGAGAGAGTTTTGAGTAAAATGCTTGACAGACATGGCGTCATCTTTGACAGGTTTGAATAGAAATTGTCGGAAGCAGAACATTGGTAATCGAGTTTTTTTTTTTTCTTTATTTTAATCATGACTGAATCGCCCGGGTATCTGTGTGTGTGTCTGTGTGTGTGTGTAGGCACTTCATACTGATCCAGACTTAATCAACTTTAAGTAAGATGCATCTCTTACCCACTAAGAGTGCTCAACAGTTATCTCTCTGTTTTTCCTCCCCTCTCTCTCTCTCTCTCTCTCTCTCTCTCTCTCTCGCTCTTTTCCTGCTCAGTCTTTCTCACTGTCCTCTCCGTTTGTCACTCTTTAACTGGCATTATAATTTCTTGTTACTCTTTCATTCTCTACCTCCTCTGTGTTCATTCTGTTGTTTCATTCTGTTGTCTGTTGTTCTGTGTCTGCTTTCTTTTCTTTCTTTCTTTCTTCCTTCCTTTCTGACTACATTCGGTGGTATTAGGAGAAGACGAATAGGGAACAGGAAACACCACGTCCAGTTCTTCTCTCTCATTAGTTTGTGTTGCGTTCATCCTCTCTCTGTCTCTCTCTCTCTCTCTCTCCCTCTCTATCTCTCTCTAAGGAGAAGCTCTTGGCTCTGTCACTTGTGCTGCTGCTCATAACTTTAAACATCACTCTCTCTCTCTCTATCTGTCTCTCTCTTTCTCTCCCTGAGAGGCTCTTGTCTCTGTCAGTTGTGCTGCCCATAAACTTCAAACATCTCTCTCTCTCACTCTCACTCTATCTCTCTCTCAGTGGTGTTTGCGGGTCGAGATCCTCCTCTACACTGGCAGTAATTAATAAGACTCATTATGTTAATGAACATCACCCCATGTGTGTACAGTAGAAAGGCCAGCAGCTCCCAGTGCTTCAGTATCACACATAACATGGGTCATTACAGTGTGAGAAATGCCCGTCGAGGCTCAGTCACGCACGCGTCTTTATTGCGACTTTATGAGCGCCGGCTAAAGAGCATTACAAAAGTGCGCGAGTGTGAGAGCGAGTGTACGCGTGGGACTTTCTCCGTCTCACCATTTGTAGCAAATGTTAAGCACTGCCTTATTGAATCTGATGTTTGCTAATAAATCAGGGAGATGGAGAGACCCAGAGGAGGAGGAGGAGGAGGAGGAGTGAAGAATAGGGGGAATATGTAGGAGAAGAGCTATGAATCACCGTGTATTGCCTTCATTCTGTTTTTTTTTGTGTGTGTGTGTGAGTGAATTACTTGAATTGAGAAATTTCTGTCAAAGAAAGAGATTTGCGTTGTCCTTAGTGCAGTGTTGCTCAGTATTAGAGTTGATTAGGTTGGGTGCCTCCACTTTTCTTTCTCTCTCTCTCTCTCTCTCTCTCTCTTTATCTGTCATTCTCTCCTACCTCCCTCACTCATCACCCACCACCTCTCAGTCTTTTAATGAGCTTTTTTATTCCAGAAACCTTGAGAAATGAAATAGGGCAGGCGTTTTGAACGTGCACAACTTAGCCTTCCATAACTTCTCTATCAAGCAGGCAAAAGTGCACATGATATCAGCAACGTAGCTGATTTCACCCATCAAATGAAAATATGTTCAAATTTATCTTTAGTTACACAAAGGTTTAATTAATAATTAGAGATTATACTTTGCCTTCAAGAAAAAAAAGTTACTTCTTTTTCAGCTTGGATAAGAAAATCCACCTGTGATAGAGCTGAGCCTTTTAAAATCCAAGACTTACATTTACCAGATTTACATTTTCTCTCTCTCATAACCATGTACATTTCATGTGAGTTTTGCTATAGTTACAGATACGTAGTAGTTACAGAATAACATGCTTTAAGGGAGGTTTCATATATGCAGTGTTTAGTCTTGACCCAAACCCTGGTGCATTTTGCTCTTTGGTGCAGTGTGTTTGTGCAGGTGAGAAGCGAGAGTGGGAAAGCTATTTGATTCTGAATCAACCTAAATACAGGAAGTGAACCAATCATTCCAAGCGTTTTGAGTTGCGGATGACATTTGTTCTGTAGATGCGAAACTGCTAAAATGAGCCACAAGGCACACACTGAGCCAAAGGACAGAGCTGTGGTAATGTGATGTGTTCAGGAGATTTGGACTGAAGAGATATAAACAGTAGATACACAATACACAATACACAAAATCCCCTAAACTAGTCATTTCTATAACTGTCTTGTAAATATTGGACCTCATTTATAAATCTTTTGTAAAGTTGTGTATCGATGTTTGTGTAAGGCAAACCCAGCAAAAATTTTTTTGCAAAAGTTTTGCAAGCGCTGATTTTCTTTGTACCTGTGTGCATGTGTTGATCACCCATAAAGTGCAAAGCGTATTCCTGGCACAGCTCATTTGCATAATAGTTTGTAGTAGTTATGCCCACAAAACTCCATTTGAAGGACAAATGTAGAATATATTTATAATAGATTTATAAATCTTCCATCAGCTGAGGTGTTTCTTTACGGCTTACAGCTATGCGCAGGCAGACCGGGCCGTCCTCCGTTTATATGGTGCCATTTCTTTTGTCATAACTGAATGATTCGTTTTATTTGTCTTAATTCATGGGTATATGTTGGCACACTTTCTTTTTTATATGCTTTTTTTTTAATGCCAATTCACAAAATTTTCTCAATGATATTCTTAGTCCCTGAAGTAGGAGGATGTGCTTTTGAGACTCCAGAGCTCTTCTATAAGCCGTTCTGTTCAAGGACGTTTGCCAAATGCTATAAACGTAATAAAAATAAAAATAAAAATTTAAACTTGACAGTATTCCAGATATAAAAGTGCAGTAATCCATACAAATTATACGATTTAAAGTCGATCAAGTCGAGGTTTACATTAATACGTCTTCTTATGCGCAAACTTACACACGCTCGGGAGCATGAGTAGGATAAGAACATTTTTCTGAATTTACCAGAATACCAAATGTCTTGTGTAAATGCTCGTATGAACGATTTATGCATAAATCCATTTGTTTCTAGCCGATAAACGAGGCCCATAGAGCGTGTCTCAGTGTTCTCTGTGCTTGGGTGATTTTTTTTATGATTTCTATGCACTTTTGGCAAAGTTTTATTTACTTTTTCTGACGTTGTTTCACTCACTTCCTTGATTAGTTTGTGTATTTAATCCCTTCTTTTTCTTGGTCTAGTCGTGTCTCTGTGTTGCTACAGTCCGAGCAGTTGTTCTCCTGGTTTTGACCCGTGCTTGTGAAAGCGTTTTTTTAAAATTAATCTAATATACAACAACAAATTAATTAGGGCGCTCGTATCGTTTTCCAGTAAGATTTTCATTTAATAATGAGGAAGAAGGATGAAAACATGCACAATGAGCGTACCAGATACTGTACCATTTTTTAAAAGTTTATTACATTTTATTTTTTGGAGACCCCAACAGAGAAGTACAGCCCTGTGCACAGTGCCTACTCTGTGTGGGCTGTATGGAGTGGCTGCTCTGCGGGAAAGTGACAGCTTTAAAAAGGAAATGCTAACCCGAAATCTTATTTGCACAAAGAGCCTCACAAAGCAAGCACATGCACATTGTGGCACAGAGGGTTGAGCAGCCCTGAGAACGCTCAGACCAATGCACAGAACTCATTTACCACACACAGAACTCATCCACGGCCAGGAGAAATATACCTCTCACCCAGTGGGAAAAAAATTCGAAGAAAGAACAACAATATTGAATAGTGTGCCTCCAATTCATATCTGTATTTGTATCCATTTAGAAGACATTATCTGCTCAATCCGAAAAGTGTATTCGTGGATTCGGTTGCACCTGTAATGTAAAAGTAGCTATTTTAAATCTTTTCCAGTCAAATGTTTTGTCGTACCACATGACAGTCAGTGTGTGGTATTGGCCAAAACTTTGAGAAACGAAATGATGCACTTGTTCATGCTTGATTGACCACTTTTCATATTGAGGAAACACAATACCATATAACAGAATGTAAATTCAAATGAACAAATTTTTCAGTAAATTCCAGCAGTGTCATAGTGTAGCTATATAGTCTTGCGAAACGTGAGTTGTTAATCCTGAAAGGACCTCTCCTTGGTTTGGTGTGAAATTTTGATGATAAACCTTCCATCAATTTCCAGTCACGAGACGTGCAGGAGCTGCGTGATTTGAGTTCATTAGTGGAACTTTTTTCCGCTTTTGCTTCTCAGGAGTGCGATCAGTCCCCCTGAGCCTGGGTTCGGATCTGCGTCGCCTCGCAGGAAATGAGGAGATAATTGGTGCTGTGTTGTGACTGAGTGCCAGATTACTTTTGAGGAGGTGTTCGATCATGGCCTCAGTTTCGAGTCGACTTTTAATGAGTTTGTGCTGGAAGTTAGCGTGGCAATAAGAGTGAACGCAGAGTTGTGTGAACCAACAGATATGAGAGCTCCGCAATATGAGATTACCGCTCATGCGCTTTTATTACTCAGAAGAATAATAGTTGGAAGAATGGTTGAATATTATTTCAGTGGAAGTGCAATCATTTATAGGTGTTTTGAATTTTCATGGTTCTGGTATTTGGGCTGCATCACCACTTAGTTGTGATTTTTTTTCGATCTTTTAAGAGATGGCGATGGAGATGACACATTCTAATAATCTAACATTCTAAGTCAGGTTGCTACAAAACACTTCATAAACTTCCACATTGTGAAATCTTTTACAATCTGATTTCTTTATTCAAATATAACTGTATAATGCTGTTAGCCCAAATGGTTGACTGTAACAGTTAAAAACGTAATGGCCTGTCACTTCTGCTGCATTTGGCTTTCCTCAGAAGTGGGAACTCCTAGAATTCCTTATTTTCGACCTCTGTACATTTGAGCCGCAAAGCAGGGGAAAAAAACATGGACGCCTCCATTGTTAGCAGCAAGCTAGCCAGCTAACTGTGATGAGTGATGTACATTTATCTCCTCAAAACAGTGAACTGTATAGTCTGTGATATAAATGTAATGAGTTGATATGTCTGTATGCTGATTTATCTAAAGTAAAGACTTATATATACAGCATAACTCATATAAAGGTAAGAGGTGCTGCATGCCGCTGATGCTGTGAGAAGCCATGTTGATTTGACGTCACTTGCTGAACTCGGGGTTGTTTTCTTGTTTTTTCCTAGTCGGAGTTTGGAAATTACGAGTTTAAAACTTTTGATTTTTACTCGATTGCAGCATTTCTTGGATAAAATAGAGATAAATGTAGTTGGACTTAAAGAGCAACTCCACCCTGAAACCCATTAAAAATTTCTATTATGTTTGTGATGTTGTGATGTGAGATGCGACATTTATAGTATGCGCTGTCTCAACAGCTCCTCTGCTGAACTGGCAAATGAGATGTTCTCACTGAGGCAACACAGGCCAATCGTAGGTGTCTTTGAGCTCATATATGCGGGAGAAGGTGGATAACGCTTTCCTCTGAGTGTGTTACGATGTCCTGTGAGCAGCACTTTGAAAAGATGTTGTGGCTGTCTTCGCATGTCTCGTGCTAAACTTCAGCCTCACAGCTTGGCAGCTGTCACGTGATCGGGAAGAGCTAGTTATTGGGGCGGGAGTTAGTAAGTGAACAAACAGGTAGAAATGGGATACAAAAACTGGTCCCACCATCCCACCCACGACTGGTCCCACCATCTCTCAGGGTACAAGGAAGGCCTGCATTGAGACTCTTCTCTGTTCTGGCACCGAGGTGGTGGAATGAACTTCCCCTAGATGTCCGAACAGCTGAGTCACTGGCAGTCTTCAAACGACGTCTAAAGACTTACCTCTTAAAAAAAAACAAAAAAAAAAACCTCCCAACAGAGTTTTGGGCTGATGGTATTCCTAGTTTGTGACCTAGTGAGCCAATATCAGAATGTATTTCTGATAGACTTCAAAGCACTATTGTAAGTCGCTCTGGATAAGAGCGTCTGCCAAATGCCGTAAACGTAAATGTAATGTAAAACAAATCCTGTAGAAGGTAAATTGAAAATACATCCAAAGAAGCCCTAAAAACTCTCTAAAGTGGTCAGAAAATCAAGTTTTTTTTTATCACTTGTCCTGTGTTTGTGCTGTAAACACCCCATCAGTGCTGGTATGGCATTTGTAAGTTTTTGGAGAAATGAAACTTGACCTTGGATGCCAGCAAGTGTCCCATCAATTTCCAACAGTCTGGTTGGTTTGTGCTTCAGGTTGAGAAAATAAAATGGCACAAATGCAGCACTAGACTGTTGGAGTGGAACGGGATTTTAATGGAGTGACATTGCAGCTCATAAAATTTCATTTTTCACCAAAACTAGTGATTTTTACAGAACAAATGTATCAAAAAGATTGAAAACACTGAATATACAAAGTGTCACTTTCACACAGGCCCTGTGTGTGTGTTTATGGTTTGAGCTCTCTCTGTTTGACAAATCTAACAGTTTCCTGGGATTCTGTTGGTTTTCATGCAGTTATTTTTGTCAGCTCTCAAAATGGCTTGTTTCCCATGAGCCGAACCATTTTTTTCTCAACCTTCAAAGAAACTAATAATTTCACACGCTGGTCTTCAAGCCAAATTTTCGTATCAGGATTTTCCTCACGTTCTGAATAGATTTGACTTTCAGGAAAAAAAATTCCAGAACATAATCATATGTGAACATATGTGAAAATGTGACCATGGCACGATCAAAGATGAGCTATGAACAGAAATGTAACTGTAAATGGATAAAAAAGTAAAACATGTGATGTGTTGTGCTTTCGGGCTGCATCACACCACCCTGTTGTTGATTATTTTCCTGTAACTGCACACCCCAAATTGTTTTATTCCTACTTAATAATGGCACATTAATATTGCTCTGTGTGTGTGTGTGTGTGTGTGTGTGTGTGAATGCTGATATTTCTCTGGGAGTCTGCATTTAGGGACGTGCATGTATATTAATTTACATATGTGTGTGTGTGTGTGTGTGTGTCTGTGTGTGTACACATGCGGACCTCATCCGTGTTAATCAAGCCTTCTTCTCCCTCCGTTAATGACTGGCCAGATTAAAAGAATATCAGCACACACACACACACACACACACACTCTCCCTCTCTCTCAAGCCCAGTGCAAGTCCCGTCTCCCCCCTCTGTCCACTAATAATGAGTCGTCATCGGCCCCCGGCTCTCACTAAGCCGCGCCTCTCAGATTGGCAGCGTGATGATGAATTTATATGAGTGTTTAAACGTGACAGGGCCGGCTGCGTGTAACTGATTTATTACGGTTGGGCCTGACTGAGAGGAGCTCGAGGAGAGACCGGACACAATCGCCCATGCAAGCACAACGAGTGTCTGGAGAGCTTTTGCCTCTTGTGTGTGTGCCTGCTGTCTGTTTGTGACTTAATGAGATGTTTGGCGTGAAAGCCCACTGTGACATCTGAGCGATTAGCTAGGTGCTGTTTCTGAGACCACACCAAATGCTAATCCAGTGTCCTAGAGATCTGAGCTGTGACAAAAATGACTTACTTACTTGCTGTACACAATATTTACAGCATTCATACTGTAATGTTTGTTGACAGAGATGGCACATTGCACCATATTTTTAAACAGAGTGAACTGGTTGTCAGAAAAATACACCAAGCGGTAGAAAGTAGAGGCTGGGGCTGATTTCTTTCTAGCATAGACGGTAGATTTGTGCTGTGTACTGCTGACAGTCATGTCAGGTGATCACACAGAGTGACACGGCACATCCGTAACACGTCATCTTAACACTAAACCTGGGGTGGCAAATTATTTGAAAAAAATAAATAAATAAATGAAATGGAAATATGATCCAGACGAGCCAGACCAGATATCTTTGCTGTTTCAGGTGAATTCTTTTAGCGGCTAGTTTTAGAGTAAAGTTAATAATTTTGTATGTCACTGCAATAATCCATTACACAAGCAGTGTAAATTTTTATTTTGTTTTAAAATAATAATAATGATAATAATAATAATAATAAACAGTAAAACAAACAAAATAAATAAAAAATAAGAACACTTTTATTTGAGACAATTAATTTAATTATATTAATTGTAATTAACCAAATATATTATATTAATTTTATTATATTAACTGTATATGATAATATAAAGAATAGTAAGAACAAAAAAGGACGATATAAAGAAATTAAAATAAAATTATATACTACTACTAATAACAATAATTACAATAATAATGATAATAGTAGAAGCACTAGTATTAATAATAACTAATAATAATTATTAATAATAATGTTTTTTTTTTTACTAATAATGCTTTTTATATAATAATTATAACAATAAGAAGAAGAGGATGATGAAGAAGAAAATAATATAAATAAATTAAACATCATAATAAAGTTACTTTTTTTAGGGAGGAAAAAGCAGGATTTTTTTTTTTCCAAAATTTGTTTCAGCAGAAAAAGAAAGCTGGTTTTATCCTGACTAAAATCTGACGAGTGATGTCATCCCTGCTTATTTCTACACGATTTAATTGTCATGATCAGAGACACGTGTTTATTATTTCGCAGTAAAAATTTCAAGCTTGTACACTTTTTGCAGCTTTGTCATTGCTGGTGTTATCTTCATGCTCTACATTACTCACCTGTCTCACACACACACACACACACACACACAGGGGTGAGATGATGCTGGAGTTTATATCTGACAGCATTCCTAACACATTTCTCTGGGGATGATTTATGGACAAATAGGTCTATTTTGAGCATGTGGAAAAATACAAAGAGAGAAAATAAACCGAGATTAAACCAATTAAATTAAATCGTGAAATAATTACTTTGATTACAGTTACATAATTGAGGTTCAGAGTCACGGTGCACCTTGACTTCAACACCTTTTAATGATCGAAGCGTGTTCTAAAGGCTCACACAAACACATGTACACCCTGGGTGTGTGTGAGTGTGTGTGTGTGTGTGTATATCTGCTGCTGTAACCCTGCTAAATAACGTAGTAAAAAAAAAAAGCCAATTTTGATAGCCGGCAAAACAAATTTAATTAAAATTTTTTACAATATTCATATATTTAAAGGCAAAAGAAAATACAGATTTGAATATTTAAGATCCCATTTTAATCACTTAATATAGGTATATCTTTGTTATAAACAAAATGCTAGAGACAAGTAGATTTTAATCCGCAAGCTTTTCAGACATTTCCAGCATGGATGCTTTAGAAATCTTTTAAAATCCCCTACAGTGTCTCTTCACTCGGAGCCATTAAAGGAAAAAGAAAGTAAAAAAAAATAATAAAAAAACTGCGCAATCCCACAGGCTAATTAAATTAAGCCTCACATTATATTCACATACACCACAATGTCATGGATGTATTTTATTTTAAATCAAGAAACGTTTTACGTACTAACATAATATTTCAAGTAAATATTTTATTTTATGAATATTTCGATTAGATATTTATTTTACTAAATAAACTTTTTTATGGATAAATTAATCTTGGGTATCGTTTTCAGAAAGCGTTAGGACTCGTTTCTGTCGCAAAAATATTATATGACATTTTTAATGGACTACAGTTTAAAAATTAAGAAATTAGGTAGAAATTTGTAGTGGGGACAAAATTAAGCATATAATAAAAAACCACTGGAAAAACCTGGTGTTGGAAAAACCTCTGGATAAAAGCATGTCATGTTACCGAATGTTTAAAAAAAAATTAACTTTTCTTTTTTTGCGAAAATAAAAGATGCGATATTTTTTCAGTCTGTAAAACGTAAATAATGAAGTGGGACTGTTGATCTCTCAGCTCTCCATCATAGCAGAGTGATTAATTCATGGCATTTATTGTTATTGTTATCTTCCAACATTTCTGACATGGACATTGAGGATGATTTATGGACGCTTTAGCTTGAAACACACACACACACACACACACGTACGTTACCAAATTTCCCCTTGGGGATCAATAAAATACTCTCTACTCTACTCTACTACTCTACACACACACACACACACACACACACACACACACACAGGAAAGAAGATAAAGAAAAGAGAGAAGGAAAGAATGAGAAATAAACAAGTTTTACATTGACAGCATGTCTTTCAAGGCTCAATGTGTTTCCTAAAAGCTTCAGTAACACCACACACACACACACACACACGCACACACATACGCACACACATACGCGCCCCTTTACCCTCTGCTTTATTTGCTGTCAGTATGCGCCGTGTTACACTCTAATGTATTCTGCGCACCAGGAGAAATGTTTATCATCCTCCCCTGTGACAGAAGCCTCTCTCTGTCACGTACACGCTATCACAAAATAAGGAACAAAACATCCGAGACATAAACAACATGTACCTTTGGCGAGAATAGAAGGTGTTTGATAGGTTGCTGGGGTACCACCGATTTCCGTTTAAAACGAAACAAAGTATTCACTTAAACTTTTGTCCATGCTGTGCATTACTCACACTTAAGAGGTGCATCAGGAGGTGTTTTTTTGCAGCTTTATAGATCCACCTATGTGATTCCAGCTGTGGTTCCAGCTGTGGTTTCAGCTTCTCATCACGGGAGGACGCAGTCGAGGAAAACTTTCCATTGACTTCTATTCATTCAGCTCGTCTTTAATTAAAATATAAAGAGACACACTAGGAACACTTGTACCCCTACTCAATCATGCAGTTATCTAATCAGCCATTCATGTGGAAACAGCGCGATGCAAGAAATCACGCTGATACAAGTCAAGAGCTTCAGTTAATGTTCTCATCAAACATCAGAAAAATTACGGCAAGGATTGGTTTGAGTATTTCAGTAATCTCCCGGCAATTTTAGACACAACAGTCTCTAGAGATTACACTAAATGGTGCGAAAAACATAAAACATCCAGTGAGCGGAAGTTGTGCATTGCGGAAACGCCTTGTTGTTGAGAGAATGGCCTGAGAAGAAGACTGGTTTTTAGCTAACAGGAAGTCTATGCTAACTCAAACAACTACTCTTTACAGCCATGGTGAGCAGAAAAGCATCTCAGAATGTATTGCCTTGTACAAGTCACTCTGTGTTTTCTATCTGCAGTTCCTTTAGGGCTGGTGGACTTTGTGACAAGAAAGACTAGCTGAAGATCGGATCAAATGGAAACAAATGTGATTTGAGTGTATCTGAGTGGTTCATAAAAATAAAGAATAATAATTCTTAATATGACATATGACAGATGGTTAAATATTACTACTTTCATTAAGTATTACATTTTCTTAAAAATGGCCTAATATTTTTTATCAAAGTTTTTTTTTTTTTTGTGCACTCTGCTTTAGAGCATCTACCAAATGCCTTAATAACGGGATGATTTCTGATGATTTTTACGTTGTTTTATATAGGACATTTTGTGATACAGCTACTGTCATGGTTTCCCTCTTTGCGTTGTGGTTCCCACTGTACCTAACATGATATCCTTGTTTTTGTTTTGGTCTTTGTTCTAGTCCTGTCTCCGCCCTGTCCCATCATTTGTTTTTTGTCCTATTGTGTTCGCCTGTTCTGTGCTACTCCTCGATGAGTTTGTCTATGTATATCCTGCTGTTTTTTTTGTAGCGTGGCTAAGTCTTATCATGCTTTTTTGTAGCGATGTCTGAGCCTTATTTTCCTGTTGAGTCCCGTTTTGGTGAGCTTCCTGGTTTTAAACTTTATATATATAAAGAGTATGCAATGAGTATGGCTGAGTCTCAGTGCTGAGGATATTAACCTACACCAGGATCTCTTAAAATAAAATGGGAGAGAATACTCTAGTATAACAACATTACCGTGTTACCATAGGGAAAGCTCATTCTTTCTTTAGCATGTTTGTTGTGTGATACGATCCAGATGGTGTTCCTCTCATCGAGGATCATTTTTAGAAAACTTTCTTCTCCGTTCATATTTGTGCACTTTGTTTCATATTTGTGTGTGAGTGTGTGTGTGTTTGAGGGAGAATGTGTGGGTGAGTATTTGACAAAGACAGAGTGAGAGAAAAGAAAGGAAAGCACATAAGCAGGAGGAGATCAGCAGGGGTGTGCCTTGAGTCCTTGCTCATTGTCAGTCTGTTTATTCCCATGAAGATGAATGGATCTAATTTGATTTGAATTGCAGAATGTGGCTTTATCTAAATTGCTGATAAAGACATTGCAGGGAAATGCGGATAACCTGTAGCTTGTTCCTCTTCCCCCATACATTCGGGACACTTAAAATGGCTGATCGTGGGACTCGCTTGGCTGAATAGCATCCCTGAGGCATCAACACACAATTGCATCTAAATGAGCTTCTTACTGAGATGCTGTGAGCTACACAGCTTATTAACAGGGTGATGGGTGTGTGTGTGTGTGTGTGCCAGCCGGGCTACATCTGCCCTAGTGTGTGTGTGAATGGCTCTTAACCCACACTTCAGAATGCCTCCTTAGAGTGTTACATGAGGTGCGAAAGGTCCTAGACCTCATTATAAATCTGTGTGTGTATGTTGTGCCCTGACCATGTGTTACTTCGGCACAAATGACTTTCTCTGGTCACTTTTTTCTTTACCTGCTGTGCTTTTTAAGGCCAGGTGTGTTAATTCAGGGGACTTTCTGAAGACGAAGATGTTGAGTTTGAAGTTGTTCGAGGACATACTGAGGTTAGGGCAAATGAAAGGATCAGGCTCAAGTCTGATTCGAATGAGTGTATTTGTAGTTATGTTTAATGTTGTGGAACATCCATAGAACAAGTTATTTCTCTCTTTATTTCTCTCGCTTGACGTTATTAAGACAAATATGCAGATCTCCTTCGTCCTAAAAACATTACAGCTAAAGTTACAGCTTTCCCTTTGACTGTTACAAAGCACTGATACTGGAGACTCCTTCCATAGAAGTTGCATACAAGTCTCCTTTCAGAAAACTTCACCATATCAACAACTGCACACTTTAAAAAAACATCTGATTATGTGGAGCATCCACTATTCAAGACCCCGTGTAAGTTGTTGCTATAGTGTTAATCAGCACATGCCTACTTATGATGAAGACAGAATCCAATTTCAGAATAAAGCTATGCATTTTAGGGTTAAGAGTCTTGTTCAAGAGCCCAAAAGTGGAATCTTAATGTCACTAGGACAGAATCTAAATGGCCATTTCTCACTGCCATTTTCTAGTATAGCTTTATTGGAAATTTCTAAAATCATTCATGTTCTCATCCAGAAGATTCAGGCTTTGAAATCTCACCACTAGTCCAGCCATGTGTTCACCAACTACGTTTGATTTTTATTTCTTCTCTCCGTAACGATCCATCCATTATTTTTTTTTTTTGATTTGCCTGCAGTATTTACTTGTTCTTCTATTTTCTCTTTCAACACAGAGCCAAGAAGAAGGCCAAGCCTCTGAACCTGAAGATCCATAACAGCGTAGCAGGGAGTTGTGAGAACCTGCCGACTCAGCGATCTCCTCTCCACTCGGATCACTCGCTCCGCTCGTTTTTCTTCCCGAGCCTTGTGCCCTCCACGCCACCCGTGCATGCAGAGACACCCTCTGCCAGTATGTACCAACAACTCAGCATTTACACACCACCCACAGCTGTGTAGCATGCGTACTGACAGAAAACAGGGGATTAGCAGGAAAATATGTTTGGTTCTAAGTAAGAGGAAGGAACCTGCTGAGCCCCAAAAAAATCTTCAAAGTCAAATGGTATGATTATGATAAAATATGATAAAATGATAAGATGATAAGATATGATAGAATTTACCATGTTATGCCTCATGTTATAGTCAATGCTTAATATTTTGGCTTATTATAAATACGTTATAACCACATATTCACATATAACACATATCAGTAATACCTTATAGTACCTCATAAGCCTATAAATGTTTATAAATAGTTATGGTTACATGCAGAAAACTTTATAAAGCATGAATGTACAGTATGACTTTATAATGTCAAAGTACATAATGATTGTCAGATGAATGTCAGTTCAAAAGAACATTGAAGATGTTGTAATGCAAGTATAAAGCAAGCCTCCGAACCTGAAGATCCACAGCAGCGTAGCTTTATGCTGTAATCATAAAGTCTTATGCTGGACACTTTAAGGTATTATGTATGCTAAACAGCATGTTGTAAATGCATTATAAATAGATTTTTGATAGGAAGTCCTCCCATTTGCAGCTTATTCTAGACCAGCTTCTGCTTAGATATTTGGAAATCCACAGGTTTGTGATTGTCGGTGTTATTCCTAACAATGCTAATAATGACATATGATGAATGACGTATGAACGACCTCCTCTTTATTCATGGCAGAAGGTTCTCATTTAGGATGGCAAATGACAGGTCACATCTTGTATCCCATAATGCCTGGCTCCGGCGTGTAAGCGCATATCGTTCAAGCTGATGCTGCAGCGAGAACGGCCCCCTCAGGACGAGCTGTTAGAGTAATAATGAGGCAGCAGTGGGATGTGAGTGGACTTATGGACTCATGTTGTCCTGCAGATGGATTCCTGCTTCCAGAGTTTTGACTGATTGCGTCTCGGTGTATCGTTGGCCCTTGAGTAGATGATCTGAATCCAAATAGCTGAAGTTTCGGTACGTGTGGCCAGGCGTGTTTGATCAAAGTCATTCCAAGTCTGTGACACACACACACACACACACACTTTATTTGATACACATCGATTTTCAACAAATATGGTGGCAAAAAACATATTTTCTGGCTTTAAGTTGCCTGAAATGTTAATGAAAAAAAAAATCGATATGACTTTTTTGTTGTACAAGTTATCACAACTATTATCATTTTCAGCAGTAAAAAACACTTTAACTCAGCTACACACTTCTCTGAATTCTCTTACTTAGCGGTAGTTCAAATGATAGAACAGAGGCAGTGTAGTCTGGTTTCTAGTAGGAGCTAGCATCTAGGAGATGTAGAAAGTGGGGCAGGACACAAGTGCGTAAACTTAGTAGTGCTTTGAATGTGGTAGATCCAACAAACATAATCCTTAGCAAATTTCAGAAAACAGGCATGCAGGCTTAATACACGGCAATCCATAAAACAGAAATTGAGGGTCAAAACCAGGAAGTACTACAAACATAGGAGTCTGGAATTGCATGGTAAGACTTCGCAAGTAGACATTGGCCCAACATGTTAGAAACAGACAAGGGGATCAGAACCAAACACAGAACAGGTGAACACATTCAGACAGCAAGACAGTGACAGGAAAGGGAACCACGACACAACAGGGGAAACAGTGACACACTTCTTGTGTAATTTGTCAGTAATTATTGAAGTTCAAGATTTCAAGACTGACCAACTGTTTTTACTCAGACTGCTGTCAACTGATTGGACATGTTCACATCATTGTTGTTCACATCACTGTAGCGACTATTAGCAAAAAAGTGAAACTTGAGACTCGAGAGCAAATATCCACCCAACAACATATTGAACAATACTCTTTCCCTATATTTTGTCAGATCTCTTTCTCTTTGCATGGATATTCTTTTCTAATTTCCACAATCTGGTTAAAATGCCCAATTCCTCTCACCCAGAAGACAGGAAAAATTGTAGCATGGGATTTGTTGGAATATAGTTGAGACAAATAATGTGGCCGTAGATGTGTACTCAGCTTTTCTTTTACAAATTTATCAGTGGATTGTTTGGTGGTATGAAAAAAATGAGAAACAACATTTTTCTCCAATTTGGTGATTTCTGCACACGATTTAACTCCACACATCTTTGACTTTAATGATTGTATTTGCGTGGTGGCTGGGAAAACCTGTCCACTCAAAAAAGATGAAAAGTCAGGGTTTTCTTCAAATAAGAATTTTTTTGACACCTCAATTTCAGAAACTATAAATACTGTATATTTCACCAAAATGACATGGGAATGTCTTTTATTATGCTCTTGAACCTTGCCTTGGCTATCTTCCTACGAACATCATGTTGAGTAAAGAGCTAATTTAACAATTGCGGTAGAAACATATGTCAGAATTTCACCATATGAAGAGTTTTCCCAGGCTGTCACACATGTATACAACCCTGCAGGGCTGGAGTTCCCTGCTTTAACACATCTATTAAACTTGTTAATTAAATGGTGATTCGACTCATGTGTCTGTGACCAGGAAAATCACCAAACTGGGCTGCCTCCAGTACTGGCACTGTGTTATTCAAAATTAGCAGATATTAAGCCAATGCAGAAATGATAACATACATTGCATCACTGTACCTGCCAGAGGAGCAAAAAAAAAAAAATGCATGTTGTGATAGTTAAAATACGATACTTCAAAACACTACATCTACATGGTTTTGAGTTTCTTAAGAGTAGAAAACTTTTGTAGCCAGAAGTGTTGCCAGTTGTGTGGTGCTAGGTCTTTTCAGACTAATCAGACCTAACCAAGCATGTAATGAGTTATAGGTGTGTCTGATGATGTTGCTTTGTGCTTTCCTGAACTTTCTCTGCACCAATTATGCATTGTTCCTTTGGGGGGTAGGGGGTAGTACACATGTTCTGACGTTAGTCTATTATCCATCAAGTCTGGTAATGACATTAATGACTTCCGGACGAGACGAATTCCACCAGAGCTTTTTCCAGAGCTCTTTTACCAAAAGGCAGTGATTGAGATGAATTTCTGATAAGTGAGTGGCTCCGAGGCGGATGAGTAATTTCATTGGGCTGGAGCAGCATCCGTAATGGCATTAAGCGAGCTCAGAGTCTCTCCCTGGAGCTCTGGGTTGGGATGCTGTGGTACTAAACAGGCCTTTGGAGTGTCATTAGGCTTCGCATCAACTCTGCTGCATATGGACGATATCAGATTATTTAGTCAACATGGTATTGATGCTCGTAGCAGGCTGTCTGAAGGCTGACATGAAGTCTAGAGTAGAATTTTTAATTCAGTTCTACAGGGTTTCACATCTCTCCGCAAAGTGTTACATTTGTCTTATACCACTGAAAGTTGCTAACGATCGCAATTATCCATTTATTAATGAACGGCAAGACACAATGTTGTTGAATGTGCATGAGACAAGTTAGTTCTTGTTATGACTTATGATATAGTTATAGTTATGTTATATAAACGGTTATTCCTTCACCAGCCTCTCTTTTTTCCCTCTCTCCTGAAGTTTATAAGACAAAAAAAAAACAAAAACGCAGCTTGTCATGTGACCAGAAAGCAAAGTGATGTGGTATAATCTAGTATAAATAAGGATGCCCAAAAACATAATTTAATATATTATAAAGTTGAAAAATATCAGTGTAGCGTACAATCTAGAGAACAAACATACCTGGGCCCGTATTCACAAAGCTTCCTAAGCCAAAAAGTTGCTCCTAGTGACGAAATTATAAGAAAATTCTTAGAATTATGACCTTTTCTTAGAATTTCCCCTTAAATTTAGGACTAAATCTTAGTAAAGATAAAAATGATTCACGAAACATCTTAGCCCT
>CM075026.1:14563211-14627343 GCA_037576675.1 Pangasius sanitwongsei
TGCTGCAGCAGGACCTGGCCAGCTCACCATCATAGAATCCACTATGAATTGTACATTGTATCAGAAGGTGCTTGAGGTACATATGAGACCATCTGTCAAAAAACTGAAGCTGAAGCTGAACTGGACCTTGTGACATGACAATGACCCAAAACATACCAGTAAATCCCCCAAGGACTGGCTGAAAAATAAAAAATGGAGAGTCCTGGAATGGCCAAGTCAAAGCCCAGATCTAAATCCTAGTGAGATCCTGTGGGGTGATTTGAAATGGACTGTGCGTGCAAGAAACCCCTCAAACATCACACCGCTGAAAGAATTCTGCATTGAGGAGAGGGGGAAGCTTTCTTCCAGTCGATGTCAGAAACTGGTCAATGGCTACAAGAAACGTCTCATTGAGGTTATTTCAGCCAAATGGGGAAACATTAGGTATTAGGTCCTAACTTTTTCCTCAGTTGAAATACTCATTTTTGTTGATTTCTTTTGTTTAATAAGTGAAAACCAAGTGATTTTTTGTTGTTTACGTGCAATTGCATCACTTTCATCTACAGGTACAAATTAAAACAAGATCTTTACAGATATTTACATGTCGACATTTCTTAATAAAGAACTGAATATTTAATAGAGTGTCCTAATTTTTTCACATGACTGTATATATATATATATTGCATTAATCTCACCAGCAAACTTTTGCATACTTTCACCTGCATACTTTATCAATTCTTTGGCGCTCAAACTTCGACCACTGGGGATTCTTTTGCCCAAACTTCTCTTGCCCCACCTCACTCTGCAGAGCTTTAGTTAGATGTCACTGCTTTGGTTACTGACAGACATTTTGCTAAATGTGAATTGACTGTGACTGTAGGTTGAAACGTATACGCTGTTAATGCCAAAATATAGCACTTATCATTTGTGCCATAATTGTGCACTATAAATGTGTGTATGTGTGTGTTTGTGTGTGGTAGAATGGTTAAAAATGTCAGACCAATTAAGACGAGTGCTTATCTGTCTGCTTTGAGCGTCTGTGTATGGACTGAATCGCCGATTTTCCCAAATGCCACCGATTAGGAAGAGAAAAACTCAGTGCTTCTGTACTAAAGAGAACAATGAGGGATATTTGCTGTAAGAAAAATGTGGGTAAACTGTTACACAGAAAAGACACAAAAAAATCCATATGAAGGATTTACATTATACGTGGGGTTAATGCAGTGTGAATTACATATTTGCAACACAGTTTAGTCACACATTTTCAGGATCATACAATGCATACATCAGTTTAATGTAATCAGTGAAAGATCGATTAAAACCGCCAACAATTCAAAATATGACAGTGCTAATTGTTAAAAAGGGAAAGTAGGTATAAATTAATACCAAAAATAAATAAATAAACAATAGTTGTTAAATTAACAAACCAGGAGTTGTGAGTTCGAATCCTGATGATGCCACAGCAATATGTGCCCAAGAGTCAAGACAGCAAACATTGGCCTTGTTCTCTGGGTGGGAGGGCTGGCATACTATCTCCCCTGTCAATCATAGCAACACTAGCCATCTATGGGCATCTGTGAGGTCATGTATGTGGAAGAGGGCAGATATCACTTTACTGTGAGCGTGTTATGCCACCCTGTGACACAGCATGAGCAGCAGTTCAAAAAGATGGCTGGCTTTACGTGTCTCAGAGAAAGAATATGTTAGCCTTCACCCTCCCCAGCTGCTAGTCGTGTGATAGGGGAGAGCTGACAGGTGGGTGCAAACTGACCAAAGGCAATTTGGAGAGAAAATGGGGGAAAATTTGAAAAGGAAGTGCTATAAAAAAAGTAGCTATAAATTAACAAAAAAAGAATGTTTACAATAAAAAGTAGTGAAAAAAGGACCTGGGATACAAATGATTTTTTACCCTTTTATTAAGTTTTATATTTTTATTTTAAAACTCAGCATTAAATATATAAAATAAAAATAATAAAAAATGAAATTAAAAAAGCGATCGTTTTAAACCTTTGATGGTGCTGATGTGGAGTCCAGTGGCCCTGTGACACCATGGTTGGACGCAGGTTTGGAAACAAGTATGAATGAATGAATGAATGAATGAAAAAATAAATGCAGTACAATAAATAAACAACCAAAAAAAAGTAAATGCAGTAAAACAAACAAACAAATAAATATTTTTTGCTTTTAAAAATTGCTTTTAAAAATCCTATCTCACTGGTGTGGTAATACAGCTGGATTTTGAAAATATTCAAATTATGAAGCTTGCGAACAAAGAATTTTTGGTTTTTGTTTGCAGCATGTATAAGTTCCCAGCATGACGTTATTAGTGGTACAAATGGCACTCTCATCCCACAGTGACATTTTCAGTTTCTTGTTGCTTAACGAAGAAAAAGCATAGATTAAATTTTTTTTTTGACTACAGCATCTGGCCTCAAACTGCCCCAAAAGCCCATTTAACACTGGAGTACAAGTGTTAACCCTGAGGAGTGGGAGGAAATGCTTTCTTCACTGAAACTGACAGGAGCAGAGAAGCGTGGACCTTTAACTCATTTTAGTGAATTTTAAGCAATTTACTGTGGGCTAATTTCATCGTTACGGATGTGACATTTCAACTCACATTGACTTGCAAGGCGTCTCACTGCCTGCGAAATGAGACAGTTTGAATGAGTGAGACAGTTTGCATAATATCTACTCATGTGAGCTTTCAAGGAGAATGCAGACCAATATCCAAAAGTATGATATGTATGGACATATTAGAGACACACTGTTGGCCAGATGTTCAGACTCATTAGGTTGCATATTGTTTTAAAGTCATTTTAATGATATCTTTATTAACATTTAATGATGTTTAATCAAGGCTTTAATAAGGCTATTGGTTGACATTTGTTTTAAGACAATGTACAGTAAGTAGTTACTTTAATATGTGGCTGGTCGAGATGTTATAATGACCGCCACTCTTCTGGGAAGGCTTTCCATTAGATTTTGGAGCGTGGCTGTGGGGATTTGTGTTCATACAGCCACAAGAGCAGTAGTGAGGTCAGGTGCTGATGTCAGGCAAGAAGAACTGGCGTGCAATCGGTGTTTCAGTTCATGCTAAAGGTGTTCAGTGGGGTTGAGGTCAGGGCTCTGTGCAGGACACTCAAGTTCTTCCATGCCAACCTTGGCAAACCATGTCTTCATGGAGCTCGCTTTGTACACAGGGGCATTGTCATGCTGGAACAGGTTTGGGCCTCTTAGTTCCAGTGAAGGGAAATTGTAATGCTACAGTATATAAAGACATTCTATACAGTTGTGTGCTTCCAGCTTTGTGGCAACAGTTATGGGTTGAAGAACCACATATGGGTGTGATGGTCAGGTGTCCACATACATTAGGCCATATAGTGTACATTAGTTATGGATCTAGATTTACATTTTTGCATCATGGATATGACTTCTGCATTGTTAAATTACACTATAAAAGAAATGAAATAGGAAGGAAGAATGAAACCTAGATTGAATGAACCTAATTATGGCTTTTAGTGTTTTTTTTTTTTTTTTAATATGCTCACATTGTTTAATTCTTTCTTGCCCTGCTTCTCACACAGTCAAACATCAAGACCATGTTTCCACACCCAAACAGCACTATTAAATTAGTCCACAGCTAGAGAAATTACTTTCCAAGGCAGCTGATGAATATAGGTTTATTTGTATACAGGGCAATTTATTTGTGAAAACGTGGCCTTTCATAATTTACTCTAGAGGCCCACGAGGCAATCACTGGTAAACTACTCAATAAAAAAAACAATGAAAAGGAAACTCTGGCACAAATATTGGGTTATTTCCTGTGATGGCTGATCGTCATGTTAGATATGAGGCAAAAATCTAATATCTTTCAATAGCTTGACAATGAAAATATTAGGATTGAGCTGTGTGTTATATGACAAGGTCTCATCATTGGTATAATAAGCATGAAGTAGGGCAACACACTTAAGGGCAGAGAGGCAGCTGCTTTCGTGGCTCGTAATTTTTTTTTAAACATTTCCCTTCCCTGTTTCCTCTGAATACCAATCATGTTAAACAGAAAGGGTGTGCGCCTTTCGTTCAAATGAAAAACACCAAACCTACAGTTCAATCATCTCTTCTTCTGTGTAATTTGTGCTTTGATTAGACACTGTGTGTTTAGACTGTCTCCTTTTCGTTTCTGCTCCGAAGCCATTTTGAGGGAAAATAAAATAGATAATAGAGTATATAATCTACATTGTTCACTTTCCTTACACCTACGACTGTATTCACATGCTCTCCACTGATGCGGATGACTTGTAACAGATGTGTAAGCCCAAAGGAAGGTCAAATTTAAGGGGCGAGTCAGTTTGTGATATGGCTGTCACTGATAGGCTGCGTGAATCTACAGCCTGGGCTTGAAAGAAATCAGCCACAGCCTCACTTCTTCATACCACTGTGTGTATATTTCTTACAAGAACTGGTGCCACTGTTTCTGCTTCATCCCATAAAAACAATAATAATAAACACAATAATCCACATTACGACATTTGTCCCAGTAAATAATCTAACATGGATGCCAAAAATGAAACCGTAAATTGATATAATTAATCGTTGAAAGACAGGAGGCTTCTAGCTCATTTATACCGGACATTTTTGGTTATTTCACATTTAAGATCATCGTAGTCATTTCATTTGATCGATAAAGAGCAGTTGGGTTCAGAACACTGAATACGTTTCTGATTTTCTGTAGGTAATGACTTGCCAAACAGTGCTGGCTGTTTTAAAACTCTGGGGGGAAAAAATCTCCAGTTAAATTTCAGCTGTAAAAACAGATCCGAGTGTGGTGACGTGGACCGAACGGCCTTCGCTTTTACGAGACGGAGCAGCTCAATCTAAATGAAGACATTTCAATTTTGTCTGTCAGAGTGGATTAGTCATATTCCATTAGCCGCCAGTGTACGTGCTTCTGCAGGGACTCTGCGGTTAGAGAGCCATCTCAATAGCATTTTATTGTTGAGCACATAGCAGATACGGCTCCTAATAAGATATTCATATAGAGAGAGTCGGAAAGAGACCCAGAGCACCTTGTCCTCGCCTCATATTTCTTTTGAATAATAGCCATTTTTCTACGTTCATGTATCCATGTGGCCTCTGTTCTCCTGGAATATTTGTCAGGCACACAGCTGATCGTTTTGCACAAACTGAAAGGCACTAAGTGACAATTAAATTACTCTATATTGAAGATTAGAGGAAGAGTGCTTATCATTGTGTGTAGTTTGCTGCTCAATGAAAAGGCCATTGGGCAAAAGCGATTGCTGCTTTGACACATTGGGCTTCTTTATCACACGATCCTGGGAATTGCAGTCAAAAGGTCAAAGCAAATCCTTACGACTAAAGCGGGGCACGTTAATAATGTGATTTTTTTTTTTTCTAAAATAGATTGAGATAGATGTTATTCTCCTTTGAAAGAATATCTGAAATGATCTCGTTATGACCCACACTCTTGATTTATATCTTTCACAGATTTTCCACCAAATACTGGATGTCACAGACTTGTATCGTTTGTGGGAAAGGAATGTTATTCGGCTTGAAGTGCAAAACCTGCAAGTAAGTCAATGCACTAACTCTGGATCACTGCATGGAATTTAGCTGAGATTTGTTATGAGATAAAATCATTGGCTTTAATAGCAAGGAGAATCACGAGAAGCCTGATTAAGTTTTATTACACTTCATGTAATATAAGCGGTATTTTATGATACATAGCCTGGTCGTATCGTTCTTATTATTATATACAACGTCTAACATGGACAGAACTTATTGGAGAGATTGGACATGTATTTTTGTTAATTTTGTACCAATGGTATAAAGTAAGATTATACAATGGTGCGGTTAAACGCTCGAATCTGATTGGTCAGAACAGGTTGGCAATTGGCAAATCTCAGTGGTATAACCGGAATAACATTTTCCATGCTGTTATACAAAAATAATGTACTTCCATATGGCAACAGGAACGAACTTGTCTCTTGGACATTCCTCAACATTAAATCTAGGTACAAACTGTTAAAATGCACGATGTATCATTTATTAATAAATTAAACTTTATAATCGTTGGCAAATTGCTGTGGTATAAGAAGAATAACACACTCCAGACCGTGCTATTGTACAAAAATATTGGCACTCCACTTCACATTGTGCTGCATCACACCCCCCCTGGTGTACATTAATTTCATATAACAGCACACGTGTTCGTCATTCTTACTTATACACTCGGGCTGGTTCCTTATACTGTCAATCCAAACATTTCTGCAGATTGTAGGTAAAATAACATTTCTTTAGTTCTGAGTAAGGTATTTTGCACATCTGTTCTAATGTACAGACAGGCTACGTCAAACACGCTAACCATGGTCACTACATGTTTTTACTCAGTAAAGTTTGCTACATCTGCAAGACTTTCCAAGGAAGTAATTTTGAGATTGCATATATTGTTTAGAAGAATCGTGTTTACGAGGCTCATAAACAATAAGCAGGTGCAGGTGAGAGGAATCAGGAAAGTCTGGGTTGGAGATGGAGATGATGACAGCCAGTCAATAACGTGAGGAAAGGGTGTAGAGTCAGGTGTGGTGTATACAATAACTGTGGTGTTTTTCAGTAACAGGAATGTGAACAACACCTGTATTCCCTAGAGGAATGGTTTGGCCAAGTGAACTTTTAAGAGTAAACATACTATGACATGAGGCCATAGTTTCAGAGGTGTTGAAACTTGCTTATTGCTCAAGTAGCTTACAGCAGAATATTATGTCTAGCAAGCTAACATACCATAATACTTCACCATTATATTTTGACATGCTGTTTAGTTGAAGTAAAACAACTGCAAATTTGTCACAGTCACTATCGCTGCTATTGTCACAATCCTCGCTAGGTTTTCTCCTCTTTTAGGGGGACTTTTGTCATTATGATTAAAATGCTCTTGCAATTGAATTTTGGATTTGTAATTAATTTTGCATTAAAAATGGTGCACTTAAATGGTAAGTGAATATTTGGAAAGTTAGCTCTCTTTTCAACAATGTTCATTTATGTACTGCTTTCTGACTCTCACCATTACTGCATGATTACATTCACAGTAAAGTCCAATTTCAGTTAAGTGAAAATGATTGCACCCCCTATGTTTTCTGAGTGACAAAAAAAATCAACAAAATGTACTTTTATTTACAACTTATCTATCAAAAAAGATTTACAGGGCGTTAAAATGAAAAAATGGGTTCATCTTCCAAAAAGAAAAATAGCTTGAATCGAAAAAAAAGGAGTTTAGCCTTGAAGCTTGATTTGAACAGATTTATGACCAAGAGTAAAGAGAAAATAAATCACATTCCTACTTTGCAAACTTTAAAAATGATATCACATAATGTATAATATAATAATATCTTGACATGCATAACATACACACACCTAACCTTTATACACATACCTAACACTGTTTCACTGCTATGCATTCTTTGTTTTCTTCATTTTGCCTCAAGGGTACGCAAACTTTTTTCATTCGACTGTGTATTGAGAGTTTTTGAGGGTGGTGAGGATCTCACACTTAGAATTCCTACAATGTGAAATCCCTTTTTGTCTTTATAATTATGGCTGGAGTTTGATATTAGAGAGTTTGGCAGTTCTATGACTCACAGGGCATCTGTATGCAGAAGAGGGTAGATAGCTCTTTCCTCAGAGTGTGTTACCCTGCACTGTGACGTAGCACGAGTAACAATCGAAAGAAGAGATGTATTGGGCTGGATTCACGTGTCTCAGAGGAAGCATGCGTTAGCTTTCACCTTCCTTGTTGGTAGCTGTTGTATGATAGGGCGGGAATTGGCCAAATTAGGGAGAAAAATGGGAAAAATGACGTTGTGAAGAACAGTGTGTACAGCAAAGTGTATAATGTCTTATGAATGCATTGAATATAAGATCATTATACAGTGTTAGTGTTTTTTTTTTTTAATAAAAGTTCTGTGTTTTTCAGGTTGAAGTGCCACAATAAATGTACCAAAGAAGCACCTCCTTGCCATTTACTTATTTACCATCGAGGAGGTAGGGACTCGTTCAAAGGTATTTCACATTTCTTTTTCATAACACCTTATTTTTCCATAAAATATGTTCGATGTTGCAGAAATTCATAAATGATTGCCTGGTAGAGAAAATGAGAACGAGGAGCATGCCATGCATGACATAACTGTTGACATATGATTGTTATTCAGAAAAAATATTCACACATTACTTTTCATGGGATCCTTAAAAAACAAATCTGTTTTCTCTCCACATTCATCCTATTCAATTTTGCTCCTAATCTCTCTTTCTTTCTCATTCCCCATTTTTTCCTTCTTCCCATTCCCCTGAAGATCAAGGAACATCTCAAGGTAATGCAATTGATTATTGAACGCTTGTGATTACACTAATGACATTTTTTGATTTGGCATGTCTGTTGTTGGAATATTTTTTTCCTTGGCCATCAAGTAGCCATCACACACACTTTCAGCCTCACTTAAAGCTTCCTGTCACCTGCACGAAGCTGTCTCTTAGAATCTTACCAACATGATTGATATTGATGGTCAGCGTCGTCCTAATAAAGCACCTCTCATGCTGCCAAGTGAAATCGTCAGTGAGATTTGAGCCTTCGCGTGGGCTTCTGGACGCGTCCTAGTGAACCTGACATGTCTCTGTAATCCGTTATGACATTTATTGCATCATTCAGACAGCTCATATAAACATATTGTTATGTCTTTGTGCAGCACGGACAAGTTTTGCGAGTTTTGTTACCATGACCACTTGTTCTGTTTCTGTTACCCAGACAACAGCCTCTTGTTACCGTGGATACTATATATGACTTCTCCTCTCCATCTCTTAGCTCGTCAGCTCGTCAGGACCGAGTCGGTGCCGTGTGACATAAACAACCCCCTCAGGTACACAGACCTGCACATCAGCCAGACGCTGCCCAAAACCAACAAAATCAACAAGGTGGGCCGTCCTCCGTTACACACCAGTCATGTCATGGTTTCCATTTCTTAAAAATTAGCTTTCAGGTGATTTTCAGCTTTCCTTTTACATTCTGTTAAGTTTTCAACGTGGTTTTGTTAGTTTTTTAGTCTGTTTTTGATATACATATAAATGTAAACAATGAGTTTGGGATTATTTTACAGTTGACATACACTACCAGTCAAAAGTTTTCAAACACTCGGAGTTTCTTATGTTTTATTACAGTGTAATCACTATTATTGCCACAGACCAAGCTAAATGGTACAGAAATGATAGAGCAGTTAAATAAGGAACCCTAAGTCTTTATGCATGTATTAACCGCTCACTCTCAGATCCTACTAAGACTGTTAGTGAGGCAGGCTCAGTAGTTTCTCGATGTAGGTGAGCTATGTAGGTTTAGTAAAGCAATATACAGTAAATTAGGCATGTTAGCTAACTAGCAAGCGAAGCTTGTTAAATTTTTAGTAAGTCAAATTCACTGATATGACAGTTATCAACTTTGCTGAGATGAAATGGGCGCTGCAAATACAGAGCTTCTCAATTTATTCATCTAATTGTAATTTTAAATGTAACTATAAATGGGTAAAAAGTATGACATGTCTTTGTTTAATAAATTTTTAAAAACTGTTGGCCAACTGCTATGGCATTAGTGGAATAAAACACTTTGTGGCATGTGAGCTTTGTATCACCCCACCCACTGTTGATTGTTTTTCTATAACAGCACATCCTGAAGTGTTTTATTCCTTACTAATCCCAGTGCCACAGCCTTGTGCTCACACATTTCAGGCCAGGGTTTATGGAAAATAACTGAACGGATTCCTCTGAGGTTGCCTAAATGACTCTTGTTTGTGGTGCTTATTAGCATCTTATCTTCTTCTCCTGCTTTATTGATTTCCACATTCAGACCAGCTCTCGTGTTAGTACATTTCATATGAGTAGTGCTGTAAAATATATCCATGGAGGTCTGGAGAGTCGCGAAGTAATTAAAGTGTCAATCTGAGCGGTCTCTCTGTGTGTTTGCATTCAAGGTCTTATAGTAGAAAGCACAGGGAGAGAGTACTAGTGATATGAGACAGGGGTCCAGGTAAAGAACAAATCTAACGAGAGGGCAAAGACAGTTGTTTATGTAATGAATCAGAACGTTCTGGATGAACTACACATAAAATCATGAAGACATTTGCAAATACACCCTCGCTCTCACTCTCGCCCTTGATCTTTCTTTCACACACATAATGGCCGTACTGGCGTAATAACACAGGGTCATAACACTATGTGGATTGGTCCACTGCCAATCACAGTCTCCAACAACAAGCCATAATTGACCTGAGATTTTGCACTATAGCAGGTGCAATAAGTACTTCCACACATGTAGCAAGGTTATTTCTCCAGCCTCTGCACTCACTTGGGAGAATAGTGCTGACCATTTTGGAGGGGCATGTAAAGAGAGAGCCCCAGATTTAATTTAATTTAATTACTGCCCCTCAGATTTTATCTAAATGAAGTTAATAAATTTAAAAAAAAAACAAAACGAAGACACAAATTACTTTATGTACTGTGTTTATCTACCCTGCATTGAACCCACATGTGAGTGTGGACTGGTAGACACCACCATGACAACATGTTTGGTAATACTGACGCAACTTCATTTTGTCTGTCCAAAAACACAATCAATTTGAGTAATTTGACAGCCTTGACTTATATGTAGGAATACATTGTGCAGAGATTTCATCAAGAGGCTATTGTGTGTGTGTGTGTGTGTGTGTGTGTGTGTAAAGATGAGGAGTCTGTTCACCTGCTGCTCATCAGGACCTACTAGAATCTGAATCACTCTGTCATGAAGTATCACAGGAATCAAGTCTGTACTGAAGAATTTAGTTTGTAATGAATCAAATCTGTACTGTGGAATCAAGTCTGTAATGAAGAATCAATCCTGTAATGAATAATCAATCCTGTAATGAAGAATTAAGTTTATAGTGAAGAATTAGGTATGAAATGAGGAATCAAGTCTGTAACGAATCAAGTCTGTAATGAAGAATCAATTCTGTAATGAAGAATTAAGTTTATAGTGTGGAATTAGGTCTGAAATGAGGAATCAAGTCTGTAATGAATCAAGTCTGTAATGAAGAATCAAATCTGTAATGAAGAGCTGAGTCAGTAATGAAGAATCAGTTGTGCATTGAAGAATTAAGTCTGTATGGAATCAAGTCTGTAATGAAGAATCAGATATATAATGAGGAATCAGGTCTGTAATGAATCAAGTTTGTAATGAAAAATCAAGTCTGTAATTTTTTGTTTATATATTTTAGTTTATTCAACACAAATTTGCCTGGGGTTGAGTGGATGCCAAATTGACCAGATAAAAAATGTTTTTTTTTTCATCTTTTTTTTTTTCCAAGTAAGTTCTAAACTCACTATTTAAAATAAAAAATGTAACAAATAATTTTGCATGCTGGATTTGCTTGTTTGTTAAGCTTTTTTAACTAATAGGATCTTTTTTTTTTTAAATGTAGTGGCAGCTCACATATGCTAACATTTGCACTGCTTATTTGTTAAATAATTATATGCTAAATAATTTTCCTCTCCTGCAGATGGATCTTGCTTTTTCAAATCAGTCCAGCTAAAACAGTGATAGAAACAGTTCCACCGATGTTCAAAAATCTCTCTCTGTGTGTCTCTCAGGACCACATCCCTGTGCCGTACCAGCCTGACTCCAGCAGTAACCCCTCGTCCACCACCTCCTCAACCCCATCATCCCCAGCTCCGCCTCTTCCTCCCAGTGCGACTCCTCCCTCTCCACTTCACCCATCCCCTCAGAGCGCCAGACAGACCAAACAGCCCAACCTAACAGGTATACCCACACACACACACACATACATGCACACACGCAGTATGACTAAAGTACAGTACAAGATGTTTTCAGCAGAGCCGAATGTTAGCATTGCTCTGTTTTCAGTCACGTCATATTAAACTTTTAATGTCACAGCTCGTTATTCAGCTTAAAGCATATTATTCAATTCAGTAAACTTTTAGGAATCCTAGAAGGAAATATCAAAGGCAGGCATAAAATAACCTAGATATACAAAAGACAAATTACAACATTCTGGGAAAAGAGATATCAATAATTTACTAGATTACTAAGTAGTTAGCTAGTTTGGATAAAGCAATAGGAAGTTATTTTTTTCTAATAATTTTTATTCACATCATTCAGTCCTTTACTATGCCACATAACCAACAACTTGAAAAAAGCTTAATGTTCACTGCATGAGGAAAGCACACTTAGCTTGCAAACTAGTAAAATATTAATAAAATAGTATAAATCGAGCTCTTTATTTACCTTATGGGATCTCTGCTATAAGCCAAGTCAAGGTTATAGAGTAAATAAAAACATTTTGAACGTCATTTTGGTGAAATATTGTATATTTTTAAATGTTTGAGAGAATTCAGATGCAGCAACATCCGATGGGTTTTCCCAAACCGGCACACGTATGTGTTTCCATTAAAACCACTAATCTATCAGGAACAATGCAGAATCCTAGTTACGTGTATTGATCGCATCATTATACAATACACAAGCATTAGAGACACACTATAAAGTGGATTCATGTAGGCTGAAATCTGTAATAAACACCATATTAGCTTTACACATAAATAAAATGAGCCAACCTGATCTCTTTTTCCTCTATCTCTATGTCTCTCGCTGTCTTTTTTTCTCTCTTAGCATCTCATTACTACAAATACAAGCAGCAGTTCATCTTCCCTGGTAAGTGCATCCTAATTGGACGTTACTCATACACATAATGCAACACGACAAGCCAAGGACATCTCTTTTGATGTAATTTGTTGCCTTTTCTTGGAGACACAAGTCCGCGCCTCCTCCGTGCGGATTTTTTCTAAAGCGCCTAATGATGGGCCGTGTGCAGGCGCTTGCTCTGTTCTTCCCAGATAAACCCGTTTGAGTGAGGGGGGTTCGGGGGCTCAGCAGGAGACCCTCAACTTTAGAAACATTTTGATGAGCATGAAGGAGGATGATGATAGAAGTGTTACAGAGGAGCTTTATTTTGAAGATTGTTAGTGTAGCTTTTTTCTGTGAATATGTGGACAGTTTGTTGTAGCTGTATAATTTGTGAACAATTCATTACCAAGAGGACTCAGTCTCAATCCCTTTTTCAATATGTGTGTGTGTGTGTGTGTGTTTGTGCGGGCCTGTAGATGTGACTCCAGAGGTTCCTAACAGAGCTCCTCAGGTTATCCTCCATCCTGTGCTGTCAGAGCCTGGGTAAGTGTGTGTTTGTGTATGTGGGTAGGAGTATGTGTTTTGCATACTAAGTCAACACTAAACTTCTGGTGCTTTTAATGCAATTTCAGATATCTTCTTTAGCTAGTCAAGACACGATGCCTTAACCTGCTTTCACAGCAAGCTCTGAGTAATGCCAAGTTATTCTTTATCATCTGACCAATCAGGTTGCAGATCAGGGGGCGTTGTTATGGTTACAGTGTGCGTGTGAGCCGTAATTTCCAGTACAGAAAAAAGAATTCACACCTGGCAGCCAAACAGAAGGCAGCATTTCCGGTGGCCATGCCTTAAAATACAGATAAATGACATAAAAATTACAGAAAATGGAAATAAAATAACAGACAAAAATAAGTATAAAATAATAAAAATAACTAAATAACTAAACAAACAAACACACAAATAAATAAATAAATAAATAAATAAATAAATAAATAACAGAGGCAAAGAAATGTCCTGTTATTTGCTCTTTAATGTCCCCTGCTTCCCATAATCAATAAATGTTAATAAATAAATGATAAATCTAATCTAGCTAGCCAGTGCCCTTGGATATTAGTAGAAAGCTGCCATGATAGTTTATGTAGCATTAACGTTACTGGTATTACTAATAGTAAGCAATATTCTGGTCTAGAAAAAGAATCAACGACAGGGTGCTATGATCTGTTTCCAAAATGTTTTATTCCTTTTATACCAATCTATATTACAATATATACAATATATTTTTTTAAAAACTTTTGTCTAGTTCCAGCTAAACCTCACCACTAGAAAAGAGAAATCCTTCACACACGAGTTGAACTCGATGTTCAGCCGTGCATCTCTTTCAGGAGAGACGGGAAACTTGTGATCCTGTGATTTTAGTGCCAGTATTAATAAAGCTTAACCAGTTGCATGCAATAGTGGTTATTATATAAAAGATATACACGTCAGTCCATTTCATGTACAGTATATACAGCAGACATGCCATAATCTGAGCCTGTGTGTCCTGTTTTAGTGACGGGATCAGCACTGCTCACTCAGACATCACACATGGTGGACACATGGTTATGTTTAAAATAATCACATTCATTAGATTATTGGAGCAAAAATATTTGGAATGCTAAAACTCTTTGGGCAAATGAAGTGATGTTCTCGAGTTTATGCTACAGTGGTGATCCACGCGCGAAGTCAAGGGCGCAGAAGACTCAATGTCTTCTTGTATTAATGCGGTTTCTGTGCTGCATGTGGACAAATTCAACCTTCTGATTTAATTAGTGTAATGTCCCATTTACAGTTTCTGTGATTTGTGTGTCTTTGGTAGGTAAGTGTGATTTTTATTGTATTTGGTTTTATTTTCCTGTAATTTATAACTAATTTGTAAATTTCGTGACATTATCAGCATCGTATATAAATTAAGATGAATTAAAAAAAGATCGTATGCTGATGATGTCACAAATACCAAGTGCTACATTAAACAAGCACTAACAGACTAAAAAAAAAGAAAAAAAAGAAAAGAAAAGACCATGGCATCATAAGAGGTCATTATCTTCTGTCATGAAGCATATGCTAACTAGATCACACTCAGAGAAATGTGTATGCCACATCACAAATTCAAACATTATAGCAGCTGTCATGTCAATTTGTGTAAACAGTAGTAGTAGTATATTATTATATCAGTATACATAAATAGTCATGACAACTCACGACGTGTTTATGATATGGATAAATCGGGCTTATGTCAATATTATAACCCAGGACTCAAGTAAAAAGTTACGCAAACGTTATTATTTTTGTGCTTGTTTGTTTATTTGTTTGCAACACATCTATGGCTGTCCAAAAATATGTTTAATTAAGAAAAGAAAAGTAAGACAAATTACAAATATATCACTCTTATGACACATGACTCAAATAAAGTGCTGCAAAACATACACAAAAACATTATAATTATTATTATGATTCTTTTTTCAATTTACACGTGTATAGCTGCCCCCAAAATAAACCATGGTTAATGGTCACAACATTTCTCGATGAACACAAATTGACCATGCGGTCTTTGATGTAATTGCTGTCTCCGTCGAGGCCTCTTCACTCTCCCAGCTCAGAATACGCAAAACTTTATGATGCTAATCGCGGGCTCTCTGTATGCATAGCAGTGTGTTCAAGCATTATGATTAAAGCCAGGACTACGCAGGCTGTTCCAGGAATGTGGCTCCTGTGTACATTTGTAATTATGAGAAGGCATGAGTGGCTTGCTCTTCAAGATCTAATAACCAGGAAAAACCAGGTTGAGCAACACTGGCCCAGCTTATAATGATGTGCAAGACGTAGATCACTAAACAGGTCCAACGTATAGCACGTGTAATATATACATATCCTTGAAATATGGGACACGGAAAATATGCAACATTGCAACATGGATCTTCTTGCACAGAATGTAAACATAAAGGGTTGTGCTTTTATGCAGGTGAAGGATCAGGCTCACTGAAACTGAACAGTTGCCCACTATAGCCTCTGATTCCTGTTCTTGGCTGATAGGAGTGGAATCTGATGTGGGTTCTGTTGTTTATAGCTCATCCGCCTCAAGGGTCGACGTGTTGTGCATTCTGTGATGCGTTTCTGCTTACCACGTTTGTAAAGAGCTACCATGGTCTTCCTGTCAGCTCTGGTCAGTGTGGTCCTTCTCCTCTGACCTCTCTCATTAACAAGCTGTTTCCACCCGCAGACGGAATGTTGGATGTTGGATGTTTTTTGTTTTCCGCACCATTCTGTGTAAACTATAGAGGCTGTTGTCTTCAGGAGATCAGCAGTATCTGAAATACTCAAACCAGCCCATCTGGCACCAACATCCATGCCATGGTCAAAGTCACTGAGATCACATTTTTCCCCTTTCTGGTGTTTGATGGAAACATTAGTTGAACCTCTTGACCTGTATCTCCATGATTTTATGCATTGCACTGCTGCCACATGATTGGTTGATTGGATAACAGCAGAACGAGCAGGTGTAGTTAAGTGTTCCTAATAAAGTTGGCATGTTACACACAAATAAGAGGTGAATTTAGAGGATAAATTAATGCTCAATAATTAACAAAGCATTCATTGCACTTTATCAAAACTATTAGTTTTGATAAAGTGCAATAAATTAATTAGACATTTTCACATAACAGACCCACAATTTAGAAAAAAAAAATACAGGTCTAAATAAAGCCAATTTATAGTGAATAAACTGTTACACGAGTATCGAATTTGGGCTTTACTGAACAAAGAGCAAGATTTGTCATGCCTTTGTCAAGCTTTACGCTCTGCCATTTATTACTGACCTTTTTACTGTGATTGTAGATTTCTAACTGTTGGCTTTTAAAATAAAAGCTCTTTCACTTGTATCAGAGGCTCGGCGTAGTATGTGGCTCTGAAGTGAACTCACACAAAACTGGAGTCCTTTAAAGTATAATAAAAGGGTTAGAATAAAGTTGCAGTAATATTACTTGTAATTAAATCTCTTTCATGTACAACATATTACTCTTTGATGAAAAGAATCTTTGAAATAAAAGTTTGTTTGAGCCTAATGATGGAATTGATTTTTCTCTCTTTTTATTTTCTAATAGTAACAAAGGCAACCCTCTGCTGCAGATCGAGGTTGAACCTACTTCAGATGTGAGTTTCACTATAGCAAGTGGGAAAATAAATAATGTACAATGGGATCTGTGTTTACATGCTGTATATACATGTGAGTGACAAATTAAAGGAAAGACCAACATAAAATACCTTAATAAGGTGTTCTTCTACAAGTTTCTTGTTCTACAAAAAGTCTCTGGACCTGGTTTGATGAGCAGTGTTCTTCTAAAAGATTTCCCTCCATTGGTGTTTTAATATTGGTGACGTGGAGCGCTGTCTAACATGTTACTCCAAAATCACCCAAAGGTGTTCAATTGTATCGAGATCTGTATTGAGTTTGAAGGCCGTAGCATGCGAGTGACATGATTTTCATCCTCTTCAAACCATTTACTGAGCCCCAGTGCCCTGTAGATGTGGGCGGAGTCATCCTGGATGAGACCACGGCCATCAGGATGGGAATGTTTCATCACAGGATAAGACTGGACACACCAGGTTTTCCTTTAATTTGTCATCTGAGAGAGAGAGAGAGAGAGAGAGAGAGAGAAGTACTGTGCAGAAGTCGTGCTTACTGTCAAGCCAAGATGCCTCCGTAATATAATAAGGAGTAAACAGTAAAACAACCAATGAGGATTCAATCAAATCAAATTATCATTTGCTTCTGTGTTTAAAACTAAGTAACCGTAACTGTAAGGTATACTGTCATGCAGTTTTCTTGGAAGGTCAAATCCCAGAAAGCCTTAATAATGTTATTATGAGAAACATGTTCTGTTACTTAACTCAATACAGATCATTTCTTTTCTACCCCCATACTAATGCGGTAGGCATAAAATAGGCATGTAAGCTAAAATGTATTTAAAAATGTAAGTTGTCTAAGCCTTTTGCAAAGTACTATGTACAGTATATACAGTATATACTGTATATAAGGTATCTACTGTATATACTATATTATGTACAGTATGTATATAATATAGATCATAATGTTCTCCATCTCACTAAGAACGAAGATGGGAACCATGAAGCAGAGGACTCGGCTGACGAGTTTGAGGAGATGAACCTGTCGCTGCTGTCGGCACGTAACTTCCCTCGCAAGGCGAGCCAGACAAGCATCTTCCTGCAGGAATGGGACATCCCGCTGGAGCAGCTGGAGATTGGCGAACTGATCGGGAAGGGCCGCTTCGGGCAGGTCTACCACGGCCGCTGGCACGGCGAGGTGGCCATCCGCCTCATCGATATCGAGAGAGACAACGAGGATCAGCTCAAGGCCTTCAAGCGGGAGGTGATGGCGTACAGGAACACGCGCCACGAGAACGTGGTGCTCTTCATGGGTGCGTGCATGAGCCCACCGCACCTGGCCATCATCACCAGGTAGGCGTCAAATGAGCAGCATCTTTCCTCTGGTAATTCCAAGATTTTATTAGTGTGCATGCTTTGTAGCTATAGTGGTTTAATACAGCACCCTTTTTGGTTTGGTTCTACTTAGAGCCCCAGGGGTTCCCTTTTAGACAAGGTTCCAAGTAAAGCCTCTTAGAAAGCTAATAAACACTTAAAGATCCACAGAACACTTCTGTAAGAATGTAGTATGGAAAATGTAAAGAAAGATCATCATTACACATATCGGTAAATCACATATCACACATGTTCATTTATAACTAATGAACTTGCATAGAAGTAGTGAATAGTGCTTTATTTATTTATTTATTTTAATTTTTACTTTACATTATAGATCTTATCTGTTTTTCCTTAATAACTACTGTTTCTGGAAATGTGCAGCTAATTAATGATTAGTAATACAGAATAATATAATAATATAATACAAGATAATATTTCATTCAGTAGAAAGTTCTGTTTTAGAGCATAAACTCAAAGTTCTGTCAGCTGAAAAGATTCTGATTGTGATGATTCTGATTCTGACTCTGACAATTCTGATTCTGATTGTGATGACTCTAATGATTCTGATTTTGATTGTAACGATTCTGACTCTGACAATTCTGATTCTGATGATTCTGATTCTGACTCTGACGATTCTGATTCTGATTGTGATGATTCTGATTCTGACTCTGACGATTCTGATTCTGATTGTGATGATTATGACTCTGATGATTCTGATGATTCTGATTGTAACTATTCTGATTTTGATTGTGACTGTTGTGATTCTGATTTTGAGTATTTTGATTCTAATTGGGACTATGCTGAGTGTGACTATTCTGATTTTGATTGTGACGATTCTGACTCTGACTTTGATGATTCTGATTCTGATTGTGATGATTCTGATTCTGACTTTGATGATTCTGATTCTGATTGTGATGATTCTGATTCTGACTCTGACGATTCTGATTCTGATGATTATGACTCTGATGATTCTGATGATTCTGATTGTAACTATTCTGATTTTGATTGTGACTTTTGTGATTCTGATTTTGAGTATTTTGATTCTAATTGGGACTATGCTGAGTGTGACTATTCTGATTTTGATTGTGACGATTCTGATTCTGTCTATACTGATTGGGATTCTGAGTGTTCTGGTTGGGATTGTGACGATTCTGATCGTGAAGATTCTGATTCTGATTGTGATAAATCTGATCCTGATCATGATTCTGATTCTATTTCCGGTCATGTATATTTCCAGAAGTAGCAGTTTTTAAGGAAAAGCAGGAAACACCTAGAGTATAGCATAACCTCAGCATTCATTACATATATACATATTTATTATTTATATTCATTTATTGTTAGTGCTGTTGGGTTTCTCAATTCTGATTGGTCAGAAGGTGTTGATTTATTTTCTATAACAGCAGCTTATGTACTAATATGAACTCACTAATATGAATTGCGACATTATGTTGTTCTGGCCCAAATGCTTGACTGTCTTGTTTTTTTTGTGTGTGTGTGTGTATTGAAAAGTTTGTTCAATTGTCCAATCCAAATTGATTTCCTTGCATGGGCAAACCAGAGTGCACTTCTATGTGCACTGAAATGTTTTAATACTGAAATACTGCAAATCAATGCTTTTTCGTTTTTAAGCTTCTACTTTATTGTAGTATTAATGTACCTGAAAAAGGTCAAAAGTTGTAATCGTTTCAATTCAAAGCACTTAACTAGGAGCGGCAAGCCTGAGCAGACCAAACTGAGCCGAAATCGAGAGAAATGGCCTCAATCTGCAAAAACGCTGCTCTTTCAAGTGCGAGGAACATAAATATTGATTGTTTGTTTGGGCATTGCCATGAGTGACTGTTCGGTGATTGGTTTTCGTATTGCTCCTTTCTGCGTGCAGCTTTTCATCAGAAAAGCAAACAAGCCTCCCTTCCGCATAGAACACGATTATACGGAGAATGTCCTAACCAGACAGTGTTGCGATGTTGTGTTGACATTTTTTAGCGCTAACAAGCAAAATGCAGAAGTGATTCACCGACATGTTCGTACATGCAGAGCGGCTGTAGTCTGAGCACCAGTGACAGAAAGTGACAGTGTGCAGCGAGCTACTGTAACTATCTATACGGTTCAAAAGTAATTGACCATGCAGATAGCCACTGCTGACATGGATGTGATTCACGAGTCATATTAGGAGTTCTGTTTGGGGACCTCTCCTTGAGAACACAGAAACCAGGCTTTACACTACAAGATATTTAGAGGGTAGTTTATTTTTTTTTTTTTTAAATTTTACTATAGCAGCACATCCTTAAGTGTTTGATTCCTGTTATACCACAGCAATTTGCCAACGGTTACATTTTCATATACAATAAAAAGTGACACATCATACCTTTTTATTTAGCAGTTTATAGTTACATTTACAGTTGTGGAATGTCCTGAAAACTTGCCTGTGGCGGAAAACTTACAGAGTCACAAAGAGCTGACACTGGAGACTCCTTCCTTTTGTCTTGTTGTGAAGTCTCATCATTATTTAATGAGCATTACTGAGAGTTGTTTTCTTGTTTATGATTTCCGGTTTTTCGACTCTTACCTGCCTGGAAATACTGTATTGCAACAATGATCAGATTTGCCTGAATAAAACACATGCTTTATGCACTTAAATAAATATTAAATAATCGTCTCCTTACAGTAAATTTGTCAACACCTTCTGACCAGATTCAGGAATTCAACAGCACTGTGGTATAATAAAATATAAATTTCATATATGTATGTAGTTAAAATCTAGTTGCTTCACACAGCCGTGCATTACAAATGCAAAATTCAAAACAAAATCTTCATTTATGATGCATTAGCTATCCTTTACATACAGAAACAACATAAGACATTACACGCAAAGCAACAGTCTAACTTGAGATGCATACACAGTGTAGTTGCATGTGCTTAACATCTTATCAGGACACGAACAGATACAATACGTATGAACCCATTGTAAAGAGATGGACAGGCACGCCACTTGTGCAGAGCATTGCACAGATGGAGGACAAACTTTTCAACCTCTGGCAATTGCACAAAGACCTTTATAATTTAAAATATGAAAATGGCCTTAACCTGAGTCTCAGAGAGAAGATTATGCTAAAAGCACAAACAATTCCAGCATTCAGTGCATTCTGTACAGCTCCATCTTTCTTTGTGTGACATGGAAATAAATTTGTCCTGATTCCCCGATGCAGAAATTCATTGTACAGTTTGGTGAGATGAGGCAGGATGCAAGTGCGAGTGCTCGTTGTGTGTTTAATTGAAATCTATTGTTGGGGGACAATACACAAGCAGGCAGCAATAAACTAGAATAATTCATATACACAATAGGAAGAACGAGCAAAGGTCGAAACCAGGAAACACTGAGCTAGAAAATGAGGCACTAAAGACATGCATGCATGGTAAGACTTCGCAACAAGACATAGAAACTAGTGTTTGACCAATATGGGTTTTTCAGTGCAAATACTGGTGCCGATATCAAGGAGTAGGGAGGTTGATGGTCGATATGATGCTGATTTTTTTTCCCTCTCAGATGCCATTGAAGAATATAATAACAAGTGAAAATACCAATACATTTGTGAAATTTCAAACATTTATTTCACGTATTCACTGAAGAAATCTTTATGATTTGGTCGCATTTGTGTTGTTAGCAATCTTGGCTTAGAATCATGTTTTCTCACTAAACGACAGAAATCAAACAAATAATATAGAATAAACACTCTAGAGTAAACACTGCTTAAATGGTGTCTTATACAATCAACTTAATTACATCAACTTAAATTAATGAACATTTTGAGAGATAGGAATTCAGTTTTACGATTTTTTTTTCTCTGGGAACTCCATTGCCAGTGCTTTCTCTGAGGTGTTTCATTGCGTTTGAAGGCAGTTTGTGATTCGAGCACTTTTAGTAATCGACCATGCCGATTACCTTAAAATGCTTGATATTTGCATATTTAATTGCCTGGACTCTACCACTTTTAGACATCAGAGTATAAATTGAAGAAATAATAAGGGGCTAAAACAATGCAATTGCAGTGCAGTTGGGGAAGACGCCAATGACAGAACAGGAGCGGAGACAGGACCAAAACAGAAGAACAAAAAAAAAACAAAAAACAAAAACACATGGCTCATGTCACCATGGGAACTGTGACAACAAATCTGTAATATTCATAAAGATACAAAATTAAAGATTAGGGGCAGGGTTAGTATTCATACTTTAAAAAAAAAAGAACTCAAACAAAATCCAGCCATATCACCCTTGTTTGTTGAATTTATAAAAATGATTTGTTAGATTTTTTTACGATTTGGGATTTTGAGGGTTTTTCGACAACACATTACACATTACGCCCTGTTTTTGTGTAATTGTAGTACAGGGGTGTTCAGTCTTATCCGGAAAGGACCGGTGTGGGTGCAGATTTTCATTCCAGCCAAGCAGAAGCCACACCTGAGTCTACTGAAAGACAAGATGAACTGATTAAACAGGTGGAATCAGGTGTGGCTCCTGATTGATTGGAATGAAAACCTGCATCCACACTGGGCCCTTTGTGGATAAGATTGGACGTCCCTGTTGTAGCCTATAGCAAGCTACTTCACGACACAAACCACAAAAATTTGTCGCAGTTTTATATGACTTGTAATAGAGTGCAGTGAATACCTGATTAAACTGTTGAATTGAAGTTTTGAAAGAGTTGGACCACTGCATGATAAACTCCAAGCACTAATAGAGTTGTGCAAACAGCTCAGTGTGATTTCTAAATCACTTTACCGATCTACTCCACACGCAATTCCTCGACCTACGGCTGTGGTGCTGATAAGCATCCCATCATAAATACAGCTGAGCTCTTTTAAACAGGAACCATGCTGATATGACTGCTGCTTCTTAACATTTTTCATCATCTCTTCTAGTCTGTGTAAAGGGAGGACTCTGTATGCCGTTATAAGAGATGCGAAAGTCATCCTGGACGTCAACAAGACCAGACAAATCGCACAGGAGATGGTTAAGGTACGACGGTTGACCAGTCTGATCTTTATTCATGATATGTGATTTTCCACTTGTTTTTATATCAGTGCCTGCAGGGACATTGTATATTTTTTAGTATTTTTTAACAGAAAAAGTTTTCTGCATTTTTTTTTTTCTACAAAACACTGATTTTAAAAGTTATCTGTATTCTTACAATTAATATTTTCTGTAAAGCCTTTTGTGAAGAATATGAAAGCACTGTGTTGCTTCCTGTTATATATACAACAATGTTGGAGACAATTGTAGATCTTGGATCTTGGTCCAAGACCTCCATGCAGAAAGTTTGAAGCCTCTTTATATTTGTAGGTTTGTGAATATGGGCACTAAGAGAAAATGAAAAATAATATACGATTTTCAAGAATAAATTAACACGATTGTATTATGAAATAATACGATTTTCAAGAATGACAGTTTGCTAGCACGTTTGCCTCGCACCTTCAGAGTTTCGATTTCCTCCTCTGTTCGTGGAGTTTGCATGTTCTCCCCACGCTTCGGCGGTTTCCTCCAGGCACTCCGGTTTCCTCCTCCAGTCCAAAGACATGCGTTGTAGGCTAATTGGTTTCTCTAAATTGTGTGTGAGTGTGTGTGCGATTGTGCCCTGCGATGGGTTGGCACCCCATCCAGGGTGTCCCCCGCCTTGTGCCCCAAGTCCCCGGGATAGGCTCCAGGCTCCCCTGCAACCCTGTGTAGGATAAGCGGTATGGAAAATGGATGGATGAACAATGTGTTTCCATTTATTTTAAATATTCATTAGGGGTGTCAATAATTTTGTTCATAGGTTTTGGAGAAAAAATACTATTATTTATTATTTTGCTCAGTTTTATGAAGGGAGACAATAATTATGGAGGGCACTGCAATTGTTGGAGGACATTCTTGTTTTTTAACCTTACTTTCTTATTTTCTTTTTAGTAATAGATAGATTGGGTTGAAATCAACAATTTATTTATTGACGAATTTCTGTTACATGAAAAAAATAGCAATCAGTATAAGTCCTATACCACATATATGCCAAGAATAATCTATTACCCAAATAATTTATATGAAATATAAATATTCAGTGTTTTATATTGCTATTATTTATTACTATTATTGTTCATTATAATTATTTGTTATATGTATAGAGTATGCTGCTCTAGAGCTCAGTGAAACTTTATTTAGTGTAGAGGTTGAATTTTAGCTACAATGCATAGGAATGTTAACAACCTGAATGATTTTGTGTGTTTGTTGTCCAGGGCATGGGCTATCTGCATGCCAAAGGCATTCTTCACAAGGACATGAAGTCGAAGAACGTCTTCTATGACAACGGAAAAGTGGTCATCACTGATTTTGGACTCTTTACCATATCTGGTGTCTTACAAGCAGGCAGGTATGGTGAATAAGTGATTTAGCAGGAGTAATTACATTTGTAGAGATGTGCTTGAAAAGATTTTTCCCTTTTTCTCCCCCAATACATTCATTAATTAAACACACACACACACTCTGTCTTTGTGAATTAATGAGAATACTGCTGCCTGTCATGATTTCTCTAACTTTAATTAGTTTATGTCAATTAATTTCATTATCGAGGGCCTTTAAAACAGACAGAGCATGATTTAAAACGTGGCCATTATAATGTGGTTTGTGTGCTGCGAGTATTCTGATTGACATCTTAGACACCAACTTGTAGAACAACCCCCCCCCCCCCAAAAAAAACAAACAAAAAAAAAAAAAAACTGACATTAGCTGTAGGTTTGATCTGATTCTCTCTATTCAGTGGGATGTGAATTCATGCCACACACACGGCAGGCTTGCTGTAAGCTTCTATAGATCCTCATAATGATTGCTGTAGCAGCTTATTAAGGACCGAGGCCTGTAATTAAGAGTCTGGGTCACCTCTTGGCTGCAAATGCAAATGCGGTTTCACCTCCGATGTCGTACTCCTACTTTCTCACTTCAACAAATGCAGAGAGTGGCGATGGAAATTAGATGAATGTTGAAACCCATCTGTCTGAAACATTGGATGGTGGGTTTTGTGTTTGAAGGAAGAAATGGGGCTAATGGGATCAGTTTGGGGCATTTGCGTCACTCTGAAGAAGGCAGGGCAAAGAGCCAGGATTTGACCCAGTGGGTGGAGGCAAAAGCAGGGACGAGCTGTTTTGTGAGCTGAAGGAAGCAGGTGCACAGAGGTACTGAGGTTTTACAGTTAAATTCACAAATTTCATTAAAGGATTTATTAGCAAGCCTGCAGTCAAAGCAATGGAAGCTACCACCAATATCTTGGAGAGCAGAGATACTTGGGATTTCAGGCTGTGTTCTATGATATAAAATTGATGTTCTTCTCCTGTTCCATTTCATCCCTCTGTGTGTCCACAAATGCACACATGCGCACAACAATCTATTATCCTTCCACAATTCATGCCATGATCCAAGAACAGGTAGTCCTTGAAAGGGGTTTTGATGTGCATGTTTTTCTTTCTTCCCTCCATTGTCCTGTGGAAAGCAAACATCCTCCATAAAAAACACTTGTTGAAAGGGGAAAACCACTGATTCATCTGTAGGGTTCCGTAGTCAGCTTTTATTTGTTTAACCTTTAACTACTGATGATAAATAAAAACAGGTTTTCCTCGGGTTTGGAACTGATGACGGTATTTTGTTGCCTCATCTCTGTAACATGTTTCCAGTGGAATGTTGGTAAATCAACATTCGAGATGGGATGATTTGTTATGACAAACACACCCATCACGTTGTCTGATTAAGAGCCCATGGTGCTAAGGGGGAAAAATGGCTATGGTTTCGCAAGTCTGCGCTTATCGAGCTTTTTGGAACCGTTTAGCGGTGCAGCGCTGATCATGATCACCCCACTCCAATTAACAAGCCTTGCTGCAGTGTGCATCATGAGTGGAAGATATAAGAGTGAAGGGAGGCCATGTGGGATTTGAAAATTCATTAAGTGCATGGATGAGCATGCATGCTCAGGCAAATAATAAATCTGTAGCTTTAGTCATGTACCATCAGTTAGGATCTGCCTCGATATGCCATTAGGATGTCCAATGATTTGTTTTTGAAAGATTAAGAAGTTCAACTGGATGATAAGTTTAAATATGAGACTAGGTTATTCATGTGTTTTTTTTTTAGGAACTTTTAGTCATCAGTTAGATTTAATCTTGGGCCAAATTCTTGTGGAGTAAATACTAATGCTTGGGCCCCTACATATAGTATGTGGTACTTACATTTACAAATATGGCATTGGGCAGATACCCTTATCCAGAGCAATTTACTATTATCTCATTTACACAACTGAGCAGTTGAGGGCCTTGTTCAGGGGCTCAGCTGGCAGTGCTGGGATTTGAACTCATGACCTTCTGATCAGGAGGCTAACATCTTAACCACTGAGCTACCGCTTCCCCGTACTGGAGTTTCAGCTACAGAAAAACAGAAACAAATATAATGCGGTAAAAGTAAATCTCTGTCTTTACATATTTACTTTATACTTTATTGAGTAAAGCAGTGTCACACTGGGGATACAGTCTGCCTGGTGAAAAACCCTGTTCACTCGAGGACATGGTATGCGAGAAAAGGATTTGCTTCTGCTAGTGGTTAAATTTGCATCCACCTCCTCCAGTTTCGCTTCATGCCAATGTTTGGATCAAGACCTGCATAAGGAGGTCATGCTCAGCCTGAAATGGCAACGTGGAGCCATTTGGAGCCAAGGGTCGGAGGTCAGATGTTTTAGATGGACCCTTGAAATGTAAACTTTAAACCTGTGAATCCATTAGTCTTGGAAGCATGGTCAAAGCCTTGCCTCCTGCACAGACTTTCAGAAGTTCTAGCTTAGGCATGTTTTAGGGGGTATGGCTTTAGATTATGCTTAAAGGTTATGGCTGTACTTGTTTGAATTTTGAGTTTCAAAACAGCTATGACTATACCTTTACTTATTCCAAGGTTGAATTAGGATGTTTTGAGGTGGTTGGTGTTTTAGAGTGTGACAAGTTTCTCACACCTTTCTTACAACTTCATCTTTGCTCACTTGAAATTGTGTGGATTTTTTATGAAATCTGTCTCCTTTTATGGATTAAGTAACTTAAACCCATGAAGTGAGACTAATAAGAGACAGTCATATGTTCATGTTAGGACATAACGGTGTAAAAGCAAAGGTGAGTGTGGATTTGGATTTTGTTTTAAATATAGTTAAAAGTTAAAATGCACTCAAATGTGTTTGATTGAATTGGTAGCCAGGCAAAAAAAAAAAACCCTCCATAATGATCTCTGAGATGAAAATATATAAAGTATACTCAGGTAAAAAAGCAAATCTTAAGTATAGTAACAAAGTACTTTCCACCTCTTTTGACATGGTTTAGGGCTGTTATTTGATTGAACTCTTGCCCTCTTCACAGATATTTAGGTGGCTGTAAATGTCAGGCTGCTTCAGGGAACCGGGCTTCAGCTCTGACTATTTCTGACGTTTCCAGAGCTTGTGTCAATGCAAATCTACATTACTGAAGTCCTGTGATTATGTATGCAGCCGTTTATGGTCTCGTGGCACAAAAGAAGGTCATGCCATCTGATGGCTTCCTCTATCAATAGTGTCATTTAGAGATGAAAACAGAACAGCATGTGAAAAAGAAAAATCAGTTTGTATTAAAAACTTTCACGCCACTTTGCAATTTCTTTTTCTTGATGATAACCTGTTTTTTCCCGAAAGGTGTTTAGGCAAATTATTTGCACAAGCCTCAGAAACATGAATGCATGAAGGAAAATAAAATGGATTCAATTTGCTTGGCTCAAATGGATTTTGCTTGTTGGTGCTCCTTTCCCTCTGCAGTAGGAGAGAGGATAAGCTGCGGATCCCGAGCGGCTGGCTCTGCCATCTTGCTCCCGAGATCGTCCGCCAGCTCTCTCCGGAGACAGCCGAAGATCAGCTCCCCTTTTCCAAACAGTCGGACGTCTTTGCCTTTGGGTGGGTTCACTTTTCCACATGTGACACATAAAAGCACATGCCTTTGACACATGACTTATGGGAAATTTCTGTGGGACTCCCACTGGAATCTGTGAATTATCAATGGGAGCTCATGTAACCCCATGTGATGCATTCATGGGAAATCTTGGGCTGTATATGGGACGCCATTAAAAATTCATAGTACTCACACTCCCACTGATAAGGGAGACACCTAATGCCTAATGTCTGGAGGACTCACATGTAAAACACATGACATTCCAAGAAAACCTTGTAAAACCTACAGGATGCCATAGGACTTCCATGAAATGTCTATAATCACTAAATAAAACCCTATTTAAAAAAAAAATTTAAATTCTATATGAGACTTAAAGTACATGCTCTGCATAACATTATAGAATGTAATATAGGCTCTATATTATATATCCCATTAATAACCAGCCTGTACAATTCCAATAGGAACCCTAAATTCCAATGGATACCCCATAGAATCCAGTAGAAACCACATAGAAATGCATTCCAATAGATAAGGCATTAAATCCTGTACAAACCAGATAGAATTGAGACCATATTCCAGTATATACCCCATTAAAATTGAGTAGAAAACACATAGAAATGAGACCACATGATTGATACCCCATTAAAATCCAGTAACATATAAATTAGACCATATCCCAATGGATAATCCGTTAAAACCCAGTAGAAACCACATAGAAATGACACCATTTTCCAGTGGTTAACTCATTAGAAACCAGTAGAAGCCACATAGAAATGAGACTATGTTCCAATATACTATACCCATTACATTCCAGTAGAAACCACAAAGAAATGAGACTACAGTATAATCCAATGAAAAACCCCTTAAAATCCAATAGAAACCACATAGAAATGAGGCCATATTCCAAGGGGAAACACACAAATCCAGTGAGAACCCAAATAAAAATCCCACAGAAATCAAAACTATTCCAATAAAAACTAAAGATAAATTTATATATAACTTATATAAATCAGGACCACTTTCTCGTAGTTAGTTGTCTAACCAAATAATCCTTTCTTTTTAAAAGCAATTATAGTTGTTATGAATTCATTATTCTTTACCTCTAATATAAAGCAGTTTGTGCAGGCTTGGTCTGCAAATATCTCTACAAAGATCTCATTTGGGGGTGCTAAGCACTCCTTTATTGCCCATAGTGTCTCCCTTCGGGGCTAATGAACTGTTAGCCCAAAGCAATCAATTAAACGTACAACTCCAGAGTCAATCTCATTTCAGCCCAGCAGCGATGTGATGGGAAAAACCATCACAAAAGGTCGCCAAATGCATTACGGTTAATGAACTCTAATGTTTCATTTCATCCCTCAACTCTCGGAATTGAGGTGTAAGTGACCCCAGATCTGTCACTCACCATTAGTCCAGTACAATAATCACCCACTTTAAATGAGAGAAGTAGCAGAAGAATGGGGGAAGTGTAATATCGTTAACCACTTGCTGTTCTCTGGGGAAGTGCTTGGGATTGCGTGCTGAATTTGGCTTTTTGTCGTTCAGCTTAATTCCCCCCACAGTGTTCCCCTGGAGATTGTAATGGCGATGTCCAGCTTGCTACTTCAACGCTTTTGTTAGCTAATTCTTTCCCTGAGGCTGATAAAGCTCTCCCAGTGTGATACCCACCTGTGTTATCTGTGGGCTATCAAAATATATGGAAAGGAATTAAACCAATTTTGCAAAAGTGAATGCCTTAAATGGCATTAAAAATATCTAATGTAGTCCACTGATTTTTTTCTCCTTTTATCTTAGTTTTGTAGTTTAGCCAGAATGTTTGTTTGTATTGTATCCTTATGAGTAAGGAATAAAACACTTAGGGATGTGCTGTAAGAAAATAATAGATGATGGGGTGGTGAAACACATCCTGATGTGAGGTTTAATTTTTTTTTTTCTTTCGTTTTTGAAGACTGGATGTTTTTCCAAGCTAAACCTGTCCAGTTTGGGTGGATCTGTTCCCACTGTAGCCTCAGATTCCTGTTCTTGACTGACAGGACTAGAACCCGATGTGGTCTTCTGCTGTTGTAGCCCAACCGCCTCAAGGTTTGCTGCGCAGTGCGTCCCGAGGTGCTTTTCTGCTCACCACGGTCGTACAGAGATTACCATATTGTTTGAGTTACCATATCTCTCCTGTCAGCTCGAACCAGCCTCACCATTCTCCAGTGACATCAACAAGGCAATTATGCCTGCAGAACTTCTGCTCACTGGATGTTTTTGTTTTCCGCACCATTCTGTGTGATCTGCATCTGCATGATTTTATGCATTGCCCTGCGGCTTATGTTTCTGTACCTCTGTACTTCTGCCAGTGTTGAGCCAAACATAAAACCTTAAGCTTAATGTGGAGTTCACACAGCTGGACTCCAATCTGTCCAGAGGCAGAAACTGTGAGTGTGTGTGTGTGTGTGTGTGTGTGTTGAGCCCTTGTTCACTACACTGTGTGGGTGCACGGCGTATGAAAAAGGATGGATGGATGGATGGATGGATGGGGGAGATGTGGGATGCTGCTCTGCTGCCTCCTAACACAATTGCATTCAGCTGTTGTGTCCATATGGAAGATCTCTGGCTCTGTCACTCTTAAGAGACATGGGCATTGCCCTGTATTTAATTTATTTCATGGACACGGTGTTCTCCATGTGTCTCCATGGGTTTTCTCTGGGCTTCTCCTGGTTTCTGTGATTTGTAATTTGAACATTCTGTGAACAGTGGGACGTTGATTTTCACTCCACCCTCCTCAATTCATATTCATTATCAAATCAGGATGTGTTCTGCATGGTTGAACATGGTTATTGTAATGAATTGCTATTGATGTTTGTCTCTTTACCTCTTTGGCATCTCGCTTTGAATCCTCCGCGTACTGATGAGCGGATTTGTTTGTTCGGTATCAACACTTGACTCGCTGATTTTTAATTAGGCTTAATTCCAACTTAATTATGGTGAAAAGAATATCAGCGTGATCTTGTGCATGTTTCAGAAGTCAAGAGCCCCATTTGACTGTTTAATCAATTTTTCTGGACACGCCTTAACCACGAGAGGTCCAACTCAGGTCTAATGGAGGGGTATCACGAGGGCTTTCATGTCACACACATCTTTAAACTTGAATTCTCCTGACAAATGTATGTAGGAGTGTGTAATAAATATCCTTATCTTCCAGGACGATCTGGTACGAGCTGCATGCACGGGAGTGGCCTTTTAAAAACCAGCCGGCTGAGGTGATCATATGGCAAGTGGGTAGCGGCATGAGACCCAACCTCACTCAGATCGGCATGGGCAAAGAGATATCGGTGAGCAGGAGGATGGAAAAATATGCAAACACTTCCAACTGGGGTCCAAAGTGCAAATGCGTTCATGAAATATATATTGTTTAAATGAAATCATATTGTAATATACAGTATTAAAGATCCCAAAAGTGATAAAGACGATCACACATCCAAGATTCCGTTTCTCCTGTCAATCAGAAGATATCAAGAAGTGTGTATAATGACAAATTATACACACTTCTTGATATCTTCTGATTGACAGGAGAAACTGAATAGTCATCACACAATCTACAACTACAATCTACATCACACAATCTACAAAAAAGTCATCAGTGTTTTACGTCGACTTTGTAAGCAATAAAACTTGCTGTTATAGGAAATTAATCAGCGACAGAATGGTCCGAGTGGTCTGAGCAGAGTTACTGATTATTTTCCTCAATCAGTACATCCTGAAGTATTTGATTTGTCTTACACCACAGCAATTTGCCAATTTTACTTACCAAAGAATGACACATCATACTTTTTTATCTGTTTACTATATAATGAAGATGTTCCCATGGCGGCGAAAATTACAACTGCCTCCTTACAGAAAACTCCACCATATCAATGCTCATTTGTTATTCTTTGTTAAATGAAACCACATTATTTATATATAATGTTTTATTTAATAGTTGTAGATTGTGTGGTTTGTTGTAATACAGGCACATGATGAAAATCCAGTCACATGGCATTAAAAATTTCTTTCTCAAAAAAAAAACCCATTTTTTTTGCAGTAATTCGTTCATTTATATGCAAAAGTGAAATGGGAAACGGAAAGTTACATATTTAAACAAGTGGGGGACCATCTACGTTTTCCTATAGAACTACTCATTAGAGTACTCATCTTTTTTTTGGTATGAAATATAACTTGTGCCTTGCATAAGTATTCACCCCCCCTTGAATTTGGAACTGGCATTATATGTGACGAATCTACACATAATAGCTCATTGTTTTGAAGTAGGGGGAAAATAAATACATATATTTTGCTGTGGTAAAATTATTTACAAATGAAAAATTGGAAAAGTTTTGAGTATAAGTATTCACACCCTAAATTACAAAATGCGGAAAGGCTCAAGAGGGTGATTACTAATGCAAGGCACTGTATGTATGTATGTATGTATGTATGTATATGTGGGAAATACTTGGAAAATTGCTGTCTTTGTGAGCAGAGCTTGAGTTCTGTAGATTTATATGGACATTCTTGCTCTTGTGTAGGACATCCTGCAGTTCTGCTGGGCTCACGAGTCCGAGGAGAGACCCGGCTTCTCCAAACTGATGGAGCTGCTAGAGAAACTGCCCAAGCGCAACCGCCGCCTCTCGCACCCCGGCCACTTCTGGAAATCAGCTGAGTATGTAAAATGAGCCAGGTTCTAAAAAAAAAAAGAAAAAAAAAAAAAAAATCAGAAGTACTCTGAAGTCCTGGAGATTGAGCTTATTGGCGTTAGACATGCGGCATTGTGGGAAAACTGTGCACTGGGGGAAACTGCTGGATTGCACGTGTAGTCAAGTTTGCATCATGTTCTTCTGTTTATTGTTTGACCATGTATGGACGACAGAAGATTTCTTTATTATTTATTATTTAGTTCTCTGTTTTTTTTTCCTTAATCTGTTAAATCTGTTTGTGTTCTGAACTTTTGAATTTATTCATGATTAAGTTGTCGATGTTACTTTTTGATGAACTTCTGTTCAGTCACATGCCATGTCAGTGCGTTCGATGATGCATTTTTATGAACAAATGCAAATTGTTTTTATCCTCTGTGAGTCGTGCGTCTGTAATTTTTATTTTCATATGGACGTGTAGTTACGGAGTGAATGTATTTATTTTTCGATTTGTGAATTGAACTATTGTTTATTTATTTGCTTTCAGTCCAATCACTGGCATCCATTTTGTGTGTTATGTTTGTGTGTTTGTGTGTGTGTGTGTATATATATATGCATGTTTTTATAACTTGGTGACCAAATGTCCCCGCAAGGACAGGAATATCTGATAGTTTGACCTTGTCAGGATATTTGGTTGGTCCCCACATGGAAAACTTTTTTATCAAAAAAAAAAATTGCAGCTTTTATTTAAAAAACTACAAGAGCCAAAAGCTTTCGTAAGATTAGGGTTAGAATTAGATAACATTCATTAGCTGCATTAATAATTAAATCAGTGGATGGTCCTCACAATGATAGTCTAAGAAATGTGTGTGTGTGTGTGTGTGTGTCTGTGTCCGTCTGTGTGTGTGTGTGTGCGTGTTGGCATTCATGTGGCCGTTTCAAGTCACGAAGCTTTACTACTCTTTGAAGGCGCACAATTATCCTTATTTTTTCAAAAGAAATAAATAAATAAACAACTAGAAAAGAAACTGAAAGTAAAAAAAAAAAAAAAAAAAAAAGACAGAAAGAAAATGGCATGTTTGTGTTTTGAAAACATCCTGCCGGTTTTCTGATTGTACACGTCAATTATAGACGCTTGAATTGTATTATATTTAACTGTGATGACCTGAGACCTTGTTGGGGTTAAACTCTGTTTCTGAGCCTGTAAGAATAAGAAAGAGAGCTGCGTTCATCGCTCTTACGGCGTTGGACATATACGGACGGACGTGTTGAAGTGTTGAAGTGAACACAACATTGTACAATACGAGATTTTTCCATCGCCATGCGTAAATTATGAAACATCAACGACTGTTGCATGCAAAGCGTTGATAGTGGAAAATGCAACAGACGGCATTCCATATCTTGCTCTTAACGTATGACTACGGAGGTGACGTTAAGCTGCGTATGGCTTCAAAAGATCTGCTAACCTGTTTTAGCCATCACGCAGGCGTATGCATACACTCTGGGTGTAGACAATCCGTACTATTCACGTACTATTCCATAATAACCAGGTCTCGAACTGCTTATAGATCTGTCGCTGCTGTTTTTGAAGTCTATTTTGGGATCACTGAGATTCAGATATTTGTTGTTTTTTTTTTGTGTGGGTCATTTATATTTGTACAGCTTAAACGTTTTAAATGCATGGAAGAAGGACCCGTAAGGGACCACTTTAACTAAAAGAAGATCACATGTAATGAATAGTGGTTAAATAGAATATTCTCATATATAATTCTACTATTTTGAGTCATCCAGGATAACATCATTAGGCTGCTTTTAAAAAAATGTAAGATAGATGTTTAAAACACTACTTGTGCTATTATCTAGTCCATTCTATAAGTCTATAATATCATATCAGGTTGGAGTATGGGAGCCAGGAGGAAGTGTGAAGTAAACAGGAAGTGCTTGTTAACAATCGTTCCAAACCTGTTCACCGTGCCATGGACCTCAGCTAGAATTCATAGCTGCAAATGAATTTTCCACTCGCCAATTCCATCTCACGATGAACATATGAATCGTGTGTCTTTCTTTCTTTCTTTCTTTCTTTCTTTCTTTCTTTCTTTCTTTCTTTCTTTCTTTCTTTCTCACCTTACATGATCTTTAAGACTTTAATTATGAATTCATGTTTGAGTTTATTATATAATTTTTTTTGGTTTTCTTTTTGGAATTGTGTGTGAATATTTGGTTGACTTTTCTCCATGATCGAGTTCCTATACTGTAGGTTGTAGGTGTGTAAATGCTTGTAATTACAGATGCCTTATGGTGCACAGCTTAGTGACTGCTTTATTCATCACGAGCTCCTTCTTTCCACTCATCCTTTATGAAAAAATACGACAATAAAAAAAGTTCATTTTGGAATTTTATCATGTTTTTCAGTCCTTTCTTTTATCCCCCTCTTCCTTGTTTTTTTTTTTTTTCTTCATGTTTCTCATTTTATGTTGACAGAATTCAATATAGAGTTGACTCCAAAATTATAGCCGTCCTTTAAGGGAATAATTTCTTTCATTATTTAGACATATCTGTGTGGGTTTCCTGCAGGTTGTCTGGTTTCATCCAAACTTTCAAAAAACATACCAGTAGATGGATTGGCTGTGATAAATCGCCACTAGGTATGAATGTGTGTGTGCATGATGCCCTGTAATGGACTGTCCCATCCAGGGTGTATTCCCTCTCATGCCCAGTGTTCCCGGGATCAGTGGCGGAGCCAGGGATTTTTCATAGGGGTGGCCAGGCAGGGGCCAGCAGTTACTCTGGCGTGGCACAGAAAATATCATTATGCAAACAAACATGGCATTACCATGTTAAAAAAAAAAGTATTTAGGTTAAATGTTTCTATAATTTCTGTTATATATAAAATCAATCTTGATCCTAGCATTTACACTGTAATGTTTGAATTGTATTAAACATTTTTTATGATAAAAGCATAACTTAATGAATTTCCCAAAACTCATAGATAACATCACAATTAGTTGTAAGCATCTAAGTCAGCTAATGTAAAGCTACCTAAAACTGCGCTGAATTGACACTTTCACAATCTTTAAACGAATCAAATAATCATTTTTCTGATTTTTATAACTCACCTGATAGGATGTGTTGTGCTCAAACACTCGAAGTTGATCCAGGAACTGAGGCTGCGCTGTAACTTACTCCTCATCTCCCACTTTTTACGAAAGGTGGAAAACCGCACTATTTTTGGAAACTCTCGCGTGTTGATGCCTATCAGTACCGGTGAGTGTCGCGAGAGTTTCGCGGTCCAAACATTATCATAGACATGATCGAGACAAATACTCCTAGATCAGTATTTGAGAAGTTATTTTCGTCTTTTAAAAATGTAGTTACGAGTGGGGTGGCCGTGATTGTGTCCATGGTGGCCACCCCTGGCCACCCCCTGGCTCCGCCCCTGCCCGGGATAGGCTCTGGATCCAGCACAACCCTGATCAGGATAAAGCGCTTATTGAAGATAAATGAAAGAATAAATAATACACACAGTGATTCCAATTTTCTGCTCAAATTCTTAGAAAAACTACTAACATTTTCACTAAAAAAATTAAATAATAGCATTTTCTCTCAAAAATGTAGCAAATTATTTAAAAGGGACAAGATTCAAGGAAAATTAACATTTTAAATTGAGTTGGTCAATATCACAAATTTGCATAAATTTAACAGTGACCTAGAAATAGTGCAGAATCTTGAATATTGATCATTTCTTTTCCTTGTTTTACATTTTTCAAAATTCTTAAACTTTGTTTATTTCCAGTTTAAAATAAAGAAATGCCATATTTTCAGTGTGGTCGCAGACTTTTGGCTAATCTAAGATAATATACACCATAAATATGCATCAAAGTCAACAGAAAAGATTGTGGGACATTAAATGGCCATGCCTACCTCTGGATTGGAACCTCTGGATTTGAACCTGTCTGAATTGAACATGCGCAAAGCAAAAAAAAAAAAAAAAAAAAAAGTTAAGGAGCTTGTTGTTCATGGCTGAGGGTCCAAAAATCCTCTGCAACCTAATTAGCCTACAGGAAGAATCTCAGTGATGTTCTGCTCTCTGGAGGAGGCTTCATTAATTATTAATTGGCGGAGAGCTAAAAAAAAAATCTGGAGTATTTTGGAGAATTTTATTTATTTACATTTTTGCAAAGCTTAAGAAAATATCACATTCATTTTATGCTCATTTTAGGTTTCATGAACGGTGGAAATAGTTCTGGAGTTGATTCTATTAGTTCACTATCACACTTAGTTTTAATTAAATGTTCATTTAAAGCTGTGATCTAACGCCAAAGAGATTATGTGATTATTCATGTGAATCATAAACAGGTTTTTTTTTTTTTTACGCTAAATCTGGCAAATGAATTTTAGTTCAGGTCACACGGTCACACTCATTTACACTAAAGGTAAGAACCCGTGTGAGTTGAAGCTCTAAGTCTAACCTATCATTAATGTACTATCTCCAACGTATGATTACTTTCCTGAAACCTGTAATAAGTGCAGTCGATGTGATGCAGATATATAACTGGTTCTGAACACTTACTTTAATAACAGGTTGAAACAATAACAACTTTTGATTGGAAAAAAAAAATCATTTAATTTATAGATGCAATTTTGAAACTAGCAGAGTGAGTCCGATGTTCCTGATGATGCTGAATCAAAGCGGTTAGAGTCGCACTGGCTTGGTCTCTCTCTCTCTCTCTCTCTCTCTCATGACCGATGTCATCACTTGTTCCCATTTAATTATGCACCGGAGCGAATAGGCTGAGAGCCTGATAGCTCCAGTTTGTCAAAGGTCACAATAAACAGGTCTAAGCTCACTAATTGGCACCTTTATTATTTCAGCAGAATGACAAATGAAGAATTCAGAGCAAGGCTCTGGATATACAAGAGTTCTGATGGTGTGTTTTAGAAAAGCAAGTGAAAATGCCCCTGAATAAAAAGCCTTAATCACTGGACCAATGCTTTATAATGTCATAAAAATGAAGGGTTTTAATAAAGAAGAGCAATTTCTCCCCAGACATCTGAGGCTTTAACTTGAAATTAGACACCAAAAGATGTCATTTAATCAAGTCTGAGCATTTTAATTGAATCTGATCCGAGGAGGGAGGTGAACGGTGTTAGGGATCAGACTACGTTCCAATTATCTGTTGGCATTTTCTGAGCACCAAAACAAAGGCATATCACATATCCTCCAATAAATCACAGGGATGTGGAGCAGAAAAATGGAAAGAAGAAAATAAATGTCTTTTTATTTGGATGTTAGTTAGCCTTTTCCTGAGAGCATAGTCTTACGTAATGTTCTTACTCTAACATTAGTGAACTGTAAAAATGTCCAAAATCCATACAGTGTAGTCTCAGTGTCCAAGAGACAGTCTATATTCCCATAATGTGCTGTGAGATCTTGTTACACTCTTAGGAAAAAGTTTTCCTAAGTTTGGAAAATGCATGTTTGAAAAATCCACACAGGTGCACACTTGCATTTTAGCTTCATATTTTCAAATAACAACATAAAATATATCTACAGTCCAGTGATTCTGGCTTCATGAATAGCTGACACTACAGTTTTTGTCTATGATTTTTTTTTTTTTAGATAATTATGTATCATAGAGTGTCAGAAACCATGTACAGTAGGTGAGTGTGTAACATTATACTTGTGACAGCCAGTGATGGCTGGTCATGATATTGAATGGGAAAAGCTAAAAAAAAATCGACTAGCCATATTACTAACTCAGCATTACAATTAGGAAACCATTACAGTTGTGCCCTAGAGCATGGGGTCTCTTTATAGACATAAAACAATTAAGCACACACACAGGAACATACTCACTCAAAGGCAGATAGGCAGCTCCATTCATGATTGCCATGTCTCTGTCAATTAGCAAGCACGGTAAACAGAAAAGCTGTGCTTGTCATTAGTCAGCTCTTTCATTCAAGCCAAACAAAACTTACGGTTCTGTCTTTTGTCCCTTGTGTCATGTGTACATTGATTGTTTGCTTTGTCTATTTACTTCTTTTTTATCCTCCATTTCGGAGGCATTTTGGAAACTCAAATGTTCAAGAAAGTAATCCACCTCGTTCATGTTTATTACACCCTATACTGTATTTGACATCAGTCCCAGTTGATGATGTGTTATGGATGTACTCACAATGTGGGCTTAAATGAATTAGCCCCAGTACACACTAACATCAGGGGCATTTCACCAAGTTGATACAACTGTCACTGACAGCCTAGAAATTAGCCCCAGCCTTTACCACTTACCAATCTGTTTATTTTTTCTTCCCATCATTGGCGGTGCTGTTGTATTTGGTTCCACAAAAACAAAACATTATTCACTTTAACAGCCATTTGTTAACACCAAGCCATGCTATCCCATTTAGACCAGCCAGCTCTGGTGACAATGGCTCAATTAGTATAAACAGTTAGCATCGTTCTTCTTTTCTCCAAATTCCTTTATGAAGTCTGGTTGTTTTTTAATTCATACACACTATAAATCCACCAATATTATGTGCGGAAATGTGCACCGGCAACTGTGTTTCCTTTGTGTTTACTGTCCAATGTTTCAAACATGATCCTTTGTTGAGATCGTTTTGGTTTTCCATCCTCAAATTCCCCCTTTTCCTTCCATGAATAATTTCTCTCATACATTTTGTGTTAAAAGTGTTACATAGACTGAGCTTGAGGTGTTAAGGTAAAGCAAAATCTTAGCAAAAACATTTATTTTTTAGCAAAAACATTTGTATTCTTCTATCCTCCAATCTCTCAGTTAGGATCAGTTAAGACTTTACATTGTATATATTGAAAGGAAAGAGCCATATGATGGAAAAGAATTGGCTTTATTCTAACCATTCTTCAGGCTGCAGGTATCCACGCATCTCGTTATTTTATGTGGGAGGACTTTCAAACTAATATTGCAGCTCAAATGACTAGTTTGAAAGGCATCTACGTGTTGCTCAAGTGTGTGGGCTTTTCTTTAACCTATCTAAAGGCACCTACATACTTTTCTGAGCTATTACTCATTAGTCAAGATCTGGAGACTCAAAAAGAACAAAAAGGGATGAGCAGTGAAAGGGCTGTGCTGTATGGAGCAGCAGGTTAGCAGACTTCTACCTGTGAGTCAGCTTTCAGTTTGCTCAGCGTTTACAGCTACCGTTTCCCCCCTTACACTCGGAGAAAAAAGTTAAATCTAGCACTGTAAAGGGTTCCTCAGTTTGTGCTTATGAGGAGACGTAAAGTCTGCATGCAGGTCCCTATAACAGAAGCTATAATTTTCATGTTCAAAATCATTCCAGGTGGAACCCCTTTAGGTAACTGGTACAATTACCCATCCAAAGAACCCTTGAGGAGCCAGCTTTACTCAGACATCCTCAAAAATTAGCAGTCATTGGTTCAGCACAACTGCCTCAAACCCTCCAATGGACCCTTACACTTTAAAAAAAAACATGCTGATCAAGGTTCATTCTAAGGCTTTCTTTGATTTGTTTTTCTGAAGGAATCATTAAAGGTTCTATGTAGAACCCTACAACAATCTTTCCCTCTCAGAGAACATTCCAATTTACCATTTTAAGCTTTTCATCTGCCAATAATCTCTTGGTTATTGCACCTTAAGTATCCTTCAGTTTCTCCTTCTGGGGCAAGCTTTAAAGGTGCTATGTAGAACACTACACAGACTTGAGGCTGTAGCCTGTAACTATCCAAAGATCTCAACTAAAAGCCTGAGTGAGAGAGAGAGAGAGAGAGAGAGAGAGAGAGAGAGAGAGAGATGAGGGATGGTTGAAGGCTGGAACTACAGTAGATAGTAGATGTGGATGCTTTAACATACAAAGGATGCTGGGGAAGTGTTTATTCTAACAGAGTACAGTTCCTTTCAGAAAGCACTGAGCATCCAAAGAACCCTTAAAGAAGTTTTTTTTTTTTTTCAAAGAGTGTATATTACATTATATACATTATATTAAAGCTTCAAAACTGCAGTATATTTATATATTGTAGCCTATTCTTCCATAGAAACAGCTAAGTACTGACTGATTGTGATCTTACACTTGCAATTTCCTACCAATTTTCCATGATTCAAGTGACATGAAAAATTACAAAGGTTAAGTTTAGGCTTAGGAACGTAGCATACATACCTTTACTTATGACCTCACTAATAACCAAAGATTGCTTGAATTTAAGTATTAAATTCACATTTTATTATGTGTTATTTTATAACAGATTCCACATTAAGGGTGAGTCAAAATAACCAAGACCTTGCTTAATATACAACATAATAATCAAAAACCTCGAATCAAAGGTTCTGTGTCTGTGTGTTTCTACAATGCCTGATATTTCTCTTTATATCTGTTTTCCTTCCCTTTTTCGCAGGCTGTAGCAGTAACGGACTGCCTCCTGTTCCCCGTCCTCTCCACTCCACCAACACCCTGCTCTCATCAACCATCACATGACAGGAAGTCTTCCCACTGACTTCCTGGGGTCTTTTTAAATAGGAGGGGGTTGGTAATGCCATGCTAACTGCAGAGCAGAGAAGCCATTTTTTCCTGGATGCAAACTGGATGATTTGGAATGATCTCAGATGAATGAGAGAATCCAAACTGCTCCCTCGCTCCATATGCTTACACTGGGCTCTGGCTTCAGTGTTCCTCAGTTTGATTTGAGTTATTTTGCATCCCTTGCTTTTACATGTGTCATGATGAATTAAAACTCATGATCACACATCATCATCATCACCATCATCATCACCAACACACAATATGCAAATGATTGTAATTTCAAACTAGTCCTGTCATTTGTACTTCAGCTTGGACATTCACATGCTGATCGGTTTCTCTGAGATGAACCACCTTGCCTATAACTACTTCTTTTTTTCCCCTCAAACTCCCACTTATACGATTGTTTTCATTTCCAGAAATAAGATATTAAAGGAGCAGTTTGTAATTTTTAGAGCTGCCTAAAATGTATTTGCAATTATAAAAAAAATCAACAAGCCTCTCTGTTCTCCCAACAGACCCCAGTTATTTGTTAAAACTACATATCCCTGAGGCATGAGAGTTTCCTTTCAAGGAAACAGGGCTCTGTTCCAGATGGGGGCAGAGTTATTTTCAGGGCCAGAAATGTGAAGGCAGAGCTACAGTTGTGTGCAAACCATAAGGACAGGAATGGACATTATGAGGAAATGTACAGAGAAATGTGATTTAAAGCAACTAGGCATTTAGTGTGCTAAATTTTACAAATGTTCCTTAATTATATTATTAATAAAAAAAATAATAAAAATGACCAAATAGTGTATGTTACAGTAGTGACTCATCCATAAGGGCAGGTGGTGCAGAACCCCACCATATACTGTATATTAGCTGTATAATCTTCAAGTCCTCATTCAGTTTAAATTCCACTGAAATATTAATTACCTCTTTTGAGTGACCAATGATATTAAACTATTGCTATTTGACAGATATATGGTGGTGTCCCATTGATTTGCTCGGCCTTTCTAGATATTGTGTGCTCCACTTGTTACACTTAGTTTTCATAGAGTTATTATTGCACCTAGTGGTCAAAAATGGGAACTGCAACAAGCACTAATAGAGGTCCATTGGGGTGCGAATCACGCTGCCCCATGTTTGCTCTATAAACATTTTCAGGTGAGGATGAGCAGCGAACAGAACAGTTAATTATAGAGATGCCAAATCGGGCTAATGACTGCCATTCCATTTTATAGCAAATAATCTGAAATAAATCTAATATATTTCTGCAAACAAACACAAACTGTAAGTGCAGACAGTGTCTATGATATACAAAACCATTTCTATTGTAAGATATATTACAAAGATTGGGAGAGGAAAAAGGGGGATTCTGGAGTGGATAACATCACTGTATGTGAACTGTGTGTGCACCATGGTGATCTTGTTCCCCCACACAAATACATAATGTACTTAAGGTAGATTTGATTTTTTCAATTAAAAAGTCATTGGGAGTTGCCAAATTTGTAATGCATGACAGTTTGACTATAGTATCTTTAAAACGATAGCATTATTACATGTGTAGAAACACTTTTAAAAATTACAAACTGCACCTTTAAGGTATCAGTTCCCTGATTTCATTATGGCTTTATTCCTAATGGTCCTATTGGTATAACTTTGCATTTTACTGGTATAGGGATGGCAAGAATGCGGGAATGACAGGTGGATCGTGGGATAACTGTGTGTGAAACACCCCTCCTCCCACCATCTACTCCCAGTGTGTGTGCGCCTGTGTATATGTATGCGTGTGTGTTTTTGGGTGCCTCTGCATTCCGTTTGCGTTCTCCAGAGTTCCTCAGATTCCCCGGCTGAGGTGCATGGCAGTGAATGCATGGAAATATCAGACTAAACCCCACATGTGTTTTCAGCATGACTCATGGCTGATTTTGTAATGTTCTCAAGTGAGGAAATGTGAAAGAATATTCAGATCTGGCATTTCTGTGTTTTTTTTTTTTTTTTACGTGGAATGATTCATGTCTTTTGATAATTAACAAATATTTCAGATATTTCTGCAAATTGGATGAAAGAAGCCTGCAGCGCTAGGCACCATTAATAATCTTCATCTCATATCTTGTCTAATTGAGGCACATAGCACGCGTTCTATCTCTCTTCACCTCTCATTTGCAATCTGGACATCAGGTTCCTTTCATATTCATGAAACTTGTTTGTTCCAGTATGCACCATTTTATGAGAAAATGATTCTTTTTGGGATTTTTAACAGTACATATCTTATTCATGTGCACATTAACTTTTTTTGTAGAATAAAACTTCCTAGTGACTGCATGTGCTTTGATTAAATTTCATTTCCATACTCGCTTGGCTCATGACGGCATTGGTGCCCGATCCAGGCTGAGTTCGAGCGTGGGCACAGCGTGCATAAAAAGCCAGACCTGTTGCTAGCGTGCTATTTGGCCCCACGTCGTCCATATGTGCTTCACAAAGCCTAGCGCCGTGAAGAGACAGAGCTCTTCTCAGGCACTGACATAAAAAGGGAAAAAAGAAACTTTTCAAAAGGACAAAAAGCAAGATAAATTCTGTGAGACACTCTCACTAATCTCCATCTGTGAAATATTAGCAGAAAAAGAAGCTATTATTTTATTTATTTCCAACATTTCTCAAATGCTTAATTGCACAGAGCATGGATATAATTTTTTTTTTTTGAGAGGCTTCCATCCTCTCAAAAATCTATTAAATATATGTGTGTGTGGGAGTGAATGTGAAACTGATTATAACTTTTAATCAGTGAATGTAGTCGCATCGTTACATCTCTAATAAACTTCACATTTTAGCTCTTTGTAAAAAAAAATTAGATTCAGCTGTCTAAAATCATACCATCACCATCATTGAACACTCGCCACTGCTACACGCTCACTTCATCTTCTCACTGAGACGGAAAGCAGCCTGATATCACATGCAAAAACCAAGGCTGGGTCAATCGGCTCGATTGATAGATGTGTATATTCTGTACAGTCATATTTCTATAGGTTTTTCTACTCTTGTACACTGGACGATATTTATAATCACAAATGTTATGAATGTCATCTCTGAAACACTGCAGGCCTTACCAAATCTGTGTTTTTGTTTGTGAAGCTTTTGGTCAGGTTCAGCTGTTGCCCAGAGAAATAAAAACTTATTTATGAAATCATACTTGTCTGGCAGTAATTGTGTTGGTTTTGGACCTGTGGCTTGGCTTAGTGGTTTATCAGTATTATGAGATTACAGAAAAGTCAGTCAGCTGTACAAGGAAGATACAGAATTATTTTAAATGATCATATTTTGTGTAATTTCCATTAAAGGTTTAGATCAGTATTTCAAAATAAAAGGATGTGTGGTAAAATAAAGTAAATATCAGAGGAAATGAAAGACGATGTAAATGAATGAATGAATTGTTTATTTGTGTATGTATTACCTCACGTCTGCATGATAATATCTATCTGGGATTTTACGTCAGTTTTAAGCAACTTTGTTATTCATGAGATTTCCACTAGGAAAATGTAGCTAATATCCAATATCACCAACCGGAGGCAGTTTTCTATCTGTCTCTTATTCACAATGACAAAAAAATATTATATTAGCCAAAGTTAACAACCAAAAGTGATTGTAAGCGCTACATTAATAAGTTGTGAACACTAAACACTAAAATGTGTTAAGAAGATGTATTTACACTCACCACTGCATTAATAGGAACATCTGTACACCTGGTCATTCATGCAATCCAGTCAGCCAATCATGTGGCAGCACACAGAATGGTGTAAAAAAACAAACAAACAAACAAACAAACAAAAATCCAGTGAACAGCAGTGCTGAGATGCAGAAATGCCTTGTTGATGGCCAGACTGGTGTGAGCTGACAGGAAGACTACGGTAATGCAAATAACCACTCTTTACAACTGTGGTGAGCAGAAAAGCATCTCAGAATGAATAAACATCCTGAACCTTGAGGTGGATGAGCTACAAGAGCAGAAAATCACCTCAGGTTTCACTCCTGTCAACCAAGAACAGGAATCTGAGACTTTTATGAACAACATCATACTTTTAACTCTTTAAAGTTACACTTGTTGTTGTGGAACGTCCGTAAAACAGTTTCCTGTCATCACTTACGTTATAGCAGCTATAAACACTTGCTCACCAGCCTCTCTTTTATTCTCTCTCTGAAAGTTAAATAAGACAAAAGTTGCAGCTTGTCACGTCTGAAATTCACGTAAATTTCAAAGATTCTACTTTTCGCTCAAGTTGTTGTCAATAATATAATTTGTAATGAGAATTTAAAAGAATGCAAAATAGAAGCATTTTCACCGGTGCACTCAGTCTTTTGGACCCCACTGTATATATAAAAAAAGCTCTGCCCATGCTTTTAAAACTTGAGGTGTTAATAAAATACTGATATTACATAGAATCACAGATTAGTGACTTCTGATGGCGGGATAATAAGAAAATCTAATTAAGAGGTCAGCAATGTTTGACAAACTTAATTCAAAGTGAGACTTTGAAAGACTTCAAGTCAGAGAAGCTGACATCCCCGAGTTTAATAAGCTAAATAGTTCTCTCAATAAAAAACTTTCTGTGGTGAGGAAATAAGTTGTAGGGACTCAGAGTAACAGGAGCATATCAGAATAAAGGAGCGTTAGTCAGAATTTGCCTTGAGATATAATTAATCTTCCACATTTTTCCTGCCTGTGTCCACATATTGAAATCGGACTATTAATGTGTTATTCACTTGGAAGTGACCAAAGGCCAGATGACTTCATTAGAAATTCACAAAAGACAGGCTTTTATAGCTTATGGCTATCCTATAAAAAAAAGATAAACATCATTTTTTTTTTCTTTAAATTTAAGCATGAAATGTTTGCAGCTTACTTTGTTTCATTTTGGCTTGTTGTGGTGCTGAGAGATGTCTCTTCCTTGACTTCCTTGCAGTCCATCCATGCTGGCTTATCCTACACAGGGTCACAGGGCCTATCCCAGGGAACCCGCTGCACAAGGTGGGGGCCACCCTGGACGGGGTGCCAACCCATCACAGGGCACAATCGCACACACACACGCACATAGTACAGACAATGGAAATGGGGAGGAAACCGGAGTACCTGAAGGAAACCCCCTAAGCACAGGGAAGACATGCAAACTCTGCGCACACAGGGGAGAGGCGGGATTCGAACCCCCAACCCCAGATAACCACCAAGCCACCATGCCCCCTCTTCCTTGCAGTCACAGTGTAAAAATCATATTATATGTTGTCAAGTTTGTTCAGGACAACTTATATCTTTGTTTATATGGAATCCCTGATGGATATACCACATACTGATGCCATTATCCCTGTGTCTCAGGTCTTTTGCATTTATTGATGCTTGCAGATTATGAAATCTACACACACGCACACACACACACTGTTCAATGACTACAGTTACTTTCCATCATTTTAGTTAAATTGTGGAAATGGGTCTGATGATTTTTTTTGAAGTATTGAAACGATAAGTGAGACAGCTTTTTAGAGTGTTGATGCTGGTGTTGGGGGTGAGAAGTTTTAGATAATAGAGTTTAGTTCTTTCAGCGAGCTTCATGTAAAATGAGATAAGAACCGTTTTTCCTGCTTGCACAGTTCTCTATCATTATTCTACTTCTCACAGTATATATATATGAGCAATATTGTCAGTTGTATATATGGTTCTTTTATGTGCTTTATCATAGATATTTTGTTTCTATACTTTTCATTTACAATTGTGGAGTCAATCTCAAATGCTATATAAATAAAGATTATTATTTTATTACTAATATTGTAACTCTGACAACGTAAACGTGCAGTGACCGATAGGCTGCCATAGGCTGTCATGACAAGTTATTTCCGGTAATCTAAGAGTGTCATGTTAGTATGTAATTGTCATGATAGCTGCCATAATATCTGATGCCATGACAATTCACATCACACGCAAGCGTGCTCCAGTTACCATGTTTTTTTCTGGGTCAGGGTTGAGGTGGATCTGGAGTATATCCCAGGAACACTGGACACAAGGCGGGAATACACCCTGGATGGGAGGCAGGTTTAACACAGAAACTGTCAGAACATAAGACATTATATATCATGGCTACAGGAAATGCCAAGAATAATGATAACAATGCTCCTGATCCTATGTAAGTATAACCTAACCATGGCAATGTCCATAAATAATGACCTCCAAAATGTAACCATAGCAACAGTTGTAAAACGGTTGCCTATTGATATGTGATGTAGGCTGAGTTCGTTCAATAAAATGGAGTTGCTGTTTACAATGAGTAAGTAGATAACATAAAAACACTTTTTAAAACCAGTAGTAAGTAATCTTGGCGTTAATGAGCGCCATTTACATCCTTTCTGAGAGACATCTTTGGGTGGTATCTCATACTTATACCGCAGTGCTGTTGACTTCTCATTTCTGATTGGTCAAAAGGTCTGACAGTAGCTCCAGCTGTAATTCAAATGATGTTAATGCACTCCTTCTAATATGTTATCGTTCCTGTAGTAACAGCTTACACTGGGAATTGTATGGGCGACGATCCACATAGACAGAATTAAAAAAACATGTCTCATTGTTGAAATGGTGAAACTTTCACAGTTTTATCAACTTTATTTTAAAAACTTTACATAAGATTTTATATGATCTTATGGACAGCATATTGGTCAACATTTGCTGTTTTTTAAAATGTGCTTCACAAATAAATTTGACTTCACTTCGCTTGACTTTCTGTAAGGAGATGGTTATTTAGCATTTTTGGAAGGAGTCTCCAGTTTCAGTGCTTTCTAACAGTTAGAGGTGAACCTGTAACTTTTCTATATACATTTTCAGACACATAAAATCTTTTTCAGGGTTTCATCATAACAGGGCAAGCTGCATTTTAAGCTTTCAAGCTGCACTGAAGTAAAGCATAGCACTTATTTCTCTATAACCTATAAATAAATCTTCTAAATACACATGTTCTCATGAAGCACAACGAAAACATTACTGGAGAGGGAACTAAATGCAAGAAAGCAACGATGTTTCTATGGCAACAAGAGGTATTCGGCCAATAATGATAAAGATAAATTTTCCTCGCCTCTGACCGATTAAATATAATAATGAGGATAATTATAGAAGACAACTCTGTTGGGAAATAGGAGTTAGAGATGATTAATAAGGTGTGTAATGCAGGTGTTTTGTTAACAATACCTGACAGAGTATAATGTTCAGAGGCATGTTACATGTCAGACTTGTTCTGCGCCATCGTTTGAGTCTTTATCGTTCTGTATGTCTTTAGTTTTTTTTTCTTTCTTCATCTCTCACTCTGTCTTTCATGCCCAAGCCAAAAAAAAAATGCCCTTTATAAATAGTATCAGCTGCGATTCTAGCTACAAGTCCTGGGTTTGGGCAGCGTTGAATGAGTTTGTGCTTGCGTGCGTGTGTGTGTGTGTGTGTGTTTTAGAGAGAGAAAGGGGAGAGAGAGAGAGGGACGTAGAGAATGAGTGTGTGATCGGGGCCGCGTGGCTTCATTAGGGAGGCAGATGGTAGCACTCTAGTCGGAAGTGATTGACATAATGACACGGCCAGCCAGCAGGCCATGCGTCTATCTGTGCCTTTGTGTGCATGTGTGCGTGCGTGTGTGTGTATGTGTGTGTGTGTATTTTAACGTCACAGAGTGAAAATATCCATGGTCAAATGCTGTGTGTATTTGGTTGTCAGTAAAAACAGATGTGAAGGAGCAAAGATTCAGGCAAGAGGATAAATTCTGAGGATAAATTTGAACACAAAATCTTTAAGAAACAATTTTAAACATAAAATCTTTAAGAAACACACAAAATCTCAACATTTCAACAAAATGCAAATATACTATCTTCAGTTTTCATTCTAAGTGTGTTATTGTCACACTGGTATCGCTAGTTTTGTCTAGGTCTTCTGGCTTGTGAAACATCTTTATTCATAATGTTGTGTGTTATGAAATTTTGAAATTAGCTGGACAGAAAAATAAAATGCAAAGAGACTGGCAAAATATTGCTCACTTTCTGTTACTTGGTGCTCCATACTTGGAGAAACTGTTGTTTTGTGTACTATGAATTGTATAACAGATTGCTTATGGTAAGGAGCACTTATTTACACTGTCTATGATTTAGTGGAATGTGTACATGCCTTGGATGTGCCATGCTATGAACGTCTTTATACATAAATATTTGCCCAACTCTTCCAAGACCACTGAAGCACTCTGTTTGTGTGTCTGTGTGTGTCTTTTTAGGTGTTTGTTAACAGTGTGTAATACTATTATTAGAAACTATACTATACTAATATGATTATTCATTTTACAGTGTGCTACCTACATACAGTGTGTTCTGGATATTTAAGTGCACATGAATTTAAAAAACATGGGGACGCAGGTCCTGACATGACAACCTGCAATCTTCTGTATTATTGCCTTCATGAGACAGAAAAATAGGCTGTTGAGAGAGCGACTGCTTATGTTAATGTCAGTGATGACAGAAGCTAACTAGTTCTGCAACGTTTAATATAAATAAGAATGCATAAATCTGTGAGGTGTTGTTCTTTAATAAATACAAAAAAAAAATGTAATCGCTGGAAAATTGCTGTGGTATAAGAGAAATCAAACTCCTACGGACATTTATTATAACAGATTTACATTATTATTATTATTATTATTATTATTTACATTATTATAATACATTACATTACTACATTATTAAAGTACTGTAACCGAATATGAATGCATTATTTGGATTGAATAGATAATGGCATTGCTCAACACCTGTAATATGCACTTTAAAATACAATATACACACTTTACTTGTGACCGTGACATACTTACCTATTAATACTAGGTACTGACTGTTGAAATCAAAGTTATATTATGTACAGACTCTCAGTAATAGTAGCACTTTATCCATACTTCAGTTTAAGTATCTTTCTCTCTCTCTCTCTCTCTCTGTCTCTCTCTCTCTCTCTCTCTCTCTCTGTCTCTCTCTCTGTTCTCCCTGCAGCTGTCTTTTTTCTGTTTTGTGTCGGATACCGGACACTCGTACTAGCGTAGACTCTAAGCTCAGCTTAGATTGTTATCTGCATGACAAATGAGTACATGTACATGTAATCTCTGAACTCTCTTTGTGAATGTATGTAGTTGTTTATGCATCAGTGCATGTCTGTGCGTGTCCTGTGTGTGTGTGTGTATGTGTGTGTGTGTGTGTGATCCGATGCTGTTTTCATTAAGAGCTGCATTCCCCTCTCTGTGAATATGCTGATAGTCCCGTGGGAGATTTTTTTTTTTTTTAAAAAAGATGATTGACAGAAAAGCAGCTCTGCTGAGAAACCTTCACAGCTCGGAGGCGAGAGAAATTCCACAGCAAGCGAGCTGAACATGCCAGAACGACCTGGAGAGAATGAGACTGTTGAAAATCAAAAAAAAAAAAAAAATCCAATCTCCAAACATTTCCACCATGAAGTCATTCACTTCCTTTTGATCTGTATGTGCACAATGCTATACTCGTTTCCCTGACAGGAAGGTCTTTGTGTGCAGCACCAGATAAGGAAAACACACTAGAAGTCGTACAAAACTAAAATCAAACATCACTTGCACCTTGCACGCTCCAAATGGATGATTCAGAGAAAAGAAACCCAGCCAGCTAAGAAGTGTTTGCTTCTTTAGTTCTCAACTGGAGCTACAAGTCCATGACCACCAATTACCATCATGCATCTGTTCAGCTCCTGTTTACATCTTGGATCTGTTCTATATAAGCACATGGTTTTTAAACGTGTATTGAAAAATCTTACCAGTATATCCTGTTGAGTAAGTTCAGATTCCCGTATGTGTCTTGATTGTTTTGCTATCTCATGATTGCCCCATTATTTCTATGATTAGTTCCATTACTGTGTTTGACCACTGCTTTGCTCTTCCACTCACGCTTCCGCAGAACTGGTAGCTCAGTGGTTAAGATGTTGGCATTCTGCTCGGACGGTCACGAGTTCAAGTCCTAGCACTGCCAAGCTGCCTCTGCTGGGCCCTTGAGCAACTTCGAAGTTGTTTAAATAATTGTGAGTTGCTATGGATAAGGTTATCTGCCAAATGTTATCATTGGAAATTCTTCTACTGGCTTTACTTTGTAATATCACACACTCGACTCAAATCACTGTTTGCACAGTGTCTCAAAAGATTCTTATAATAATAAAGTCATGATTTGTCAATCAGTGTGTATGTGAGGAAAACAACAGATCGATTATATTTTAATTAAACAAAGAATTGTTGAATTAGCGTTTTATGAATAAATAAAATCTCTTTTTGAACAATGCTAAGTGAGTCAGAATCACGTTACATGCAGGAATGAATCATCTTTTTGTTGGGATTTAAGAGACCGGGAAATGTTGGTGGAAATGTTCTACTTTCCCGCAACTACTCAGGAGCATAAAGAAACGTGGACCAGCCTGATAGTGGTGCTATAACCTACCATTCTCTGTTTTGATCAATAAATCTCCTGAACTATGAGTTATTCACGTTTTTTTCTTTATTTCCTTCTATTCATTCACCAAATACACAGGACATTTGGACCCTTTAACTCTGTTTTTTCAGTCTCCTGTCCTGAAGGGGAAAATTCACTGCAGAGTTTGACATTTTAACATAATGACACACCATATTCATCACACTATTGTCCAAAGCTGCCTCGGGCTGAATTTGGTGGGTTTGTATAGGTGGGCTTTTCACAACTCATGATTTAGATATGGAGATAAATTGCCTAAAAATCCATTTTTGCAAACTAACTGTTTTTTTTTTTTTTTTGCCTGATGCGGATTAAATTAAGAACATAGTATTGGAAAGGTTTTGAATTCAGTACCTATCAAAAATATTTTGCTACAGGCAAGAAAACCCTTTGGGAGAGAAGCTTGATTGACTGAAACAACTATAACTGACAACTGCGTTCATGGTTTTTTACGGAAAAGTGATCGTTACACACTGTAGGTGATGTGTGAGAAGACACACAGAGTTAAAAGTGAGTTCATCATTATTTATGAACTCTACAGTATTTAAATAAGTGTTTCTCAGGAACTGCTTATTTAATTGGGTTGAATTTTCGTACAATATTTTCAGGATAATTAGAAAAACATGGCCACCATGGACCAAGTGCACTTCAGGAGGCATTTAACAGGATTATGACTGTGTAATATTTATAAAACAAGAGATAGTAGGTCTGTTAGGGACTCCCTAGTAAACTACAAAGCTTAGCCACCATGGTGCACTATTCCAGTTTTTTTTTTTTAATGGAAAAAGTGCCTCTTTGGACATAAAACCTGCTTATAATCATGTATCTCTTTGACAAAGAAGCCTTTTCTTATAATTGTTAATTGATTGCAGAAGCACTTTTTGAACAATTCCTAGAATTTTCAGCCATCAGTCTTAAATCTGGACCTGAACCAATTTGCGCCACCTGAAAAAAAATAAGTGGAATTTACTTTTTTGTTGTTGATAAAAATAAATGCAAGAGGGAGTCATTGTGACCTACTTTGAATGCTGATTGCCGTTTGAATCAGCATATCTCTTGCTTGGTATAAAACAAAAAATAATAGTGATGTCATGTTACAATTTTAATCTGAGTGACTTTTTTTTTCTGTTTTTTTGAGTTTGTCTGCAAAAACAAACCAAAGGAAAAAACAACTCAACAGACTTGTTTAATACATGGTGTGGAAACAGCCTGCAGGGACTAGCAGACATTGATCAGTGGCAGGTGCTGTAACAGTAAAGTAGTGTAACTCATGCTACACTTGGAGAGTGAGCTGTCCAAGAAAAACAAGATGTACAGCAGGTTTTAGCAGTCTAACAGGACCATGGATTGTAAATGTCAACTTATTAATGTCCAGTACTATAGCTGTACTGTTAGGCAATTTGAAGGCTGATATCTTGGTGTTATCTTGGTGTTAAAATTCCTTTGATGATAAATCAGTGTAGTCAGTGCACATGAAAAAAAAAAAAACCCACATTTTGGATCTCCTCACATTTCTCTGAACGATCGGATTTTGTTTCAACAAAATCGATCTCCATAAAAGGAATATAAAATAAAATCACAAATAGTTACATTTGACTTCATTGATATTATACTGTGGAGTGACACAGTGTGCACTGGGGATCATTGCCACCTCATAGCTCACAGCTCCGGGTCTCTGGCTCGTTCCTGAGCTCGGGTTACTGTCTGTGTGGAGTATCACATGTTCTCCTCAAGTCCACGTGGGTCTGCTCTGGGTTCTCCGGCTTTCTCCAACTTCCCAAAACATGCCAGTAGGTGGATCGGCTACTCTAAAGGTGTTATCGTACTCGAGTCTTCACTCAGGACTGATTCTGGGCTCGTTTGCAGGGTGGGGCTCATAATTGCAGCTTTACGTTCACATAGAAGAATTTGTTCCGAACCGAGCATCGATTGCACAACTCACCTCACTTTTGTGCATGCAGGTATCCACGCTAAGCACTAGGTTCATCCATTTGCTGTTTTCATTACTATTTTTCTGTGTTACCAACACTCAAGCAGTGAAGAACAGAGCTATTTAAATGCATGTCATATCACTGTGCAGGAATAATTCAAACGTGAAGCTGATCTTGTATAAAGCAGGCTGGCATGAGATATATATCACTCCAGTCCTATGAATGTCTAGTTTTATATAATAATGACAATAACAACTCTTTCCCTGGAATCACACAAGTAGTACCAGTGAGTTACATGACAAATTGAACTAATTGCATTTACATTTTACGTGGATAGATTCCACACGTGATGTAGTTGAGTTGAAGCAAACTCCAGACCACCATTTTCGGAGATCTGTGGATCGGATGCCTGGACCTGGAAAACTGCGTTCACACTTCGTGTGAAAACGATCTAAATTGTCCCTAGGTGTGAATGAGTGTGTGGATGTGTGTATGCATGGTGCCCTGTGATGGATTGTAGTCCCATTCAGGGTAGATCCCTGCCCCATGCCCAGTGTTCCCTGGATTCTCCACAACCCTGACCAGGATATACACGGATACAGTGAGGGATATTATACTTTGGCCAAATGAGTAACATGAGCACAATTAAAGCAAATGTGTAACAAACACCTTACAGAATCTACACAAGTGTTATGAATTGTTGACAACTGCAGTGACTGTTGCGTTGTGTAGCAATGCAAGTGCTACAGCTGCACTCAAACTGCCCTACAGGTCACATGATTACCAATGATTGTTGATGTACACTTGTATCATCATATTTGATTGTTTTGCACACTCTGACACAACGTGCATGTTTTATTCCGCCTTATGGGACAGCGCGCGTGACACGGCACGCGTTATGTTATGCGCTCTTGTTGGAGAGCAGGTGTGCAAATGCGTGCAAAAAAAAAAGTGTGCAGTAACGCAAGTCGCCATTTAATTGGAGCAGAGAGGGAGGGGGAGCTCAGTGATGACGGGAGATAAAAACCGGCGCTGGTGCGCCGTGCAGTCGTTTTTCCCCCTCTTCTCTCTGTCTCTCTCTCTCTCTCGCGTGCGCTCCGTATTTGCGGAGGATGCTGTTGCGGCTGCTGTTCTGACGGGACTCACACTACAAACAAGCTGAACTCTCTCTCACACACACACACTGAGGACTGAGGACTCAGGAGAGAAGACATAACACACATACATACACACCACACACAGCTCAGGAGCTGCGCGCGCGTTTTCCAAACGGTAAGCCTATACGCATATTTTTTAATATTCCTGCTTTTTTTTTCCTTGCTTTTTTTTTATTTTATTTATGGTACATGATGAGTAGCTTTATTTGGTTTAAAATGTGTCATGCTGCCAGACTCATAATTGCGATGGAGACGCAACTTTGCGCTGTGCGCGCGCGCTCCTGTTGAGTCCTTTCGCGAGGGGGGAAAAAAAAAATACCGACAGTGCGCGTGCAGTTCGCGCCTTCAGCTTCAGAAAGAGCTCGTGCATTAGTGATTTGTGCGTGCATTTAGCTTATCGATTTTGTTTGTGCATATATGTGAAAGTTTTTGTATTTTTTTTTTTTTTTAGTTATACAGGCATGATGGTTTCGCGTGCACTTGTTGCTTTAGGAGAGATTACACAAGTCAGTGTTACATAAAAATGCCAGACGGATCTTTAAATCAAATCAGAGCATGGCTTAATGATGACCATTTTAACCAAATTTCATTAAAAAAACCCCCACACAATCATAATCATTTCTTGAGAGCACCATGCTCCTAACATGCACTGGTGTTAATTTGATTAATCACTGAGCAAACTGCCAGACTCATCAGGTTTATTCTTCAGAATTGTTGAGCCATCTGGGTATTTTGTCTTCACTGCGCATCATGGATTATTGTGATTATTCATATTTCTCTTCAAACTTATTGTAGAGGTTAAGTAGGGAGCCTGGAGAGTGTGTGAAAGCTTGTTTTAAAGTAGGTTATTTGTTGCTTATGTGTTGGACCACAGCAGAAGTGCCACAGCGTCTCCACTTATTGCTTTTGCAGATAAGCAGTGGGTCACAGACTTTTGGATATGTTCAGGATTATGCCAGCTGTGCCCTGATGCAGGGGCATGGCTCATGGACTCTCAGAGAAAGTTTTTTTTTTTTTTTTAATTAAAAAAAAAAAATGCCCATAATTGTACTATAATAGGGGGATGATTTGCATTTCTCTCAGGAGGAAAAAGCATCCAATGTGTCAAATCTTATATGCATTTCTAAATCATGCAAGGACATTCCTGCTTCTTAGAGATGTAGCATGCAGTGTGCAATAGTCCTCTCTGTACAATCCATAAAGTTCCCTGGCGTGTCCATGAATTTTTCCAACCTCTCATATATGAATAAGATGCTCAGCCAGATATGCTGCTTTGAAAAATCAATCAAAAAGAGACCCAATTTTAATAGACGTGCATAAAATCTCATGTTTTTTGTGCATATTTGCAGAGTGGTGTTACTGCACAGAGCGGCATCACCATGCAAGACACAGAGGTGAGTGTGTGTGAGCTCCAGCCCAACATCATCTCCGTGCGCCTTTTCAAGCGCAGAGTGGGTGGTCTGGGATTCCTGGTGAAGCAGCGTGTGTGCAAACCCCCCGTAATCATCTCGGATCTAATCCGGGGTGGTGCGGCCGAGGAGTGTGGCCTGGTCCAGGTGGGCGACATCGTACTCGCCGTCAACAACAAGCCGCTGGTGGACATGAGCTACGAGCGTGCATTGGAGACGCTCAAGAACATCTCACCTGAGAGCCATGCTGTCCTCATCCTGCGTGGCCCAGAGGGCTTCAGTACGCACCTGGAGACCACGCTGAGCGGAGACGGACGGCCACGGACAGTGCGTGTCACCAAGCCGGTGTCAGCCCGGGCGTGTCAGCGCTGCACACCCAAGGAACTGAGGGCCATCGAGAACCTGGCGTCATCGTCCTCCACTTCGTCCTCTTCCACCTCCTCGTCAACAGCACGTAAGGAGGCCAAAAGTTTGATCCCGCTGAGCGGGCCGGACGCGTTGCTTAACGGTGTGGAGGATAGCAACGAGCTGCTGAAGGAGATCGAGCCCGTGCTTAAGCTGATCAAGAACAACAGCAAGAGGGACGTGAATGGAGAGGGACAGAGGGGTGTGGAGAAGAGGGATGCCGAAGTGCAGGTGGAAAGGTAAGAGGAGGCATGAGGGAGAATCAGGACACATGCACACACTGATCATCTATCATTTAACCCTTTATATTCAAGATTGCATTTAATCAATTAAACTCCCATGCCCACACTTAGATTCCTCACGCTTTCCTTTTCCTCTTAGTTTCGCTTTAGCTAGTGAACAATTCACAGTGAGGATTCCTGAGTGAACACCCAAATAATAAACTGGAAGTTTAAATGGTTAAAGAAATGAGTTGTGTTATGAAATTAATTTTGTTTGTTGCATGAAACCGACTGAAGGCACACCATCATTCACAATGATGCAGACAGGACAGAATTAACCCTTCTTAAAGTCTTAGAAAAGCAATATGGATAGGTACGAGTTCTATAAAGTCCTTCTGCTGTAGGGTTCTACATGGACTTTTATGAGTTTACCAGGAAGAACAAATCAAAGAATGCTTTAGGGTGCTAGATCTTTCTTGTAGTGTATGAATTATTTAGTATCTACAGTGAAACTTACACACAAGAGTGAGAGCATCAAGGGGAACTTTAAGGGGTTAAAACAAACAAAAGGGGCATAATAGATTTACAACAGCAACAACAACAACAACAAGATTAGTAATAATGAGAACACCACCACCACCATCATGAACAACAACAACACCAACAACAACAACAACAACAACAATAATAATAATAATAATAATAATAATAATCAGATTTTTATATAACATATCTTCGGAGTCCAAAATGTTCAAGTGCGTTACACATATATGTATAAACTATTTTTATTAAAGTGTCCTACGTAGAAACTTGTGTGTCTAATGTTCTTTAGAAATTTAGTCCAGCTTTTAAGAACTATGAAAGAAAACTTCTTCCATCAGACGAGTTTCAGACAATTCTACAGCGGACCAAAATCAAATGAAGCCCATTATTAAATATTTAATAAAAATGATTCCAGAAAGCTATTAATACTATTAATAATCGTCTATACTGTCTGAATGTATTATTATCTAAATGTTCTGTGATTCCCATCATCGTCGTCATCATCATCATCATCATCATCATCATCATCATCATCATCATCGTCATCATTATTATCATCATCATCATCAAATACTATCTGTCCTGAAATACATAAACGTTTATAAACGAGTTTAGTTAGTGGTTTGTTGGAAATATGACCAGACTGCAGTCATTTCCTCTTATTAGATGATGATCTTATTAGTTTGTACCTGATCTGGATTAGTCAATTAGCCTAATAGTTGGGGGCTGCTGTTAGAAATCTGATTTACCTGCAAATCTGTAGGCATCGGTTCTCCAGACTAGCTCACTGCCATCCCCAGGGCATGAGTCAGAGGCTTCCTGGAGCTCACTGCGTATTTCCGAGGCAAATAGTGTTTCAGATAAGTGTGCTTGGAAAAAAAAAAAGATTAACAGATACATTTTTGACAGACGACCGAGTGTGTCTGAAAACCTAAGGTAGCTGTTTGGCAAGCTGTATTAATCAGAAACGCCATTAAATAAGGTTGTTTTTAAAAGCCTCCAACTGCAGGCGGGTGATTATAGAAAGCAAACATACCAAATGAAGGAGTGGTATTGATCTATGAGCCCAAATGTCTCTGAATACAATCTCTCCAAGTTTTTTTTTTTTTTTTACTGAGGAAAGACAGAGAAAACAGTGCCAAAACATTGGAGACTTTTGCACAATAAAATTCCCAGTATTTAATTAAGTCTTCTAAAACTGCGAACAGAAGCAAATTAAACTCGGCAGGAAAACACTGGGATGCTGTAGGATCTCATCAAACACTTAAGGCTTCCTCCTGAGTGTTTGAAAAAAAAAAAAAAAAAAGCGACGCTTGAAAATGATACCATTAAAAAGGCAAAAGTGACACACCGTTGAGCAATTTGTATATTTGAATCTCTGGTTGTTGTGCTAATGGCTCTTCAGTTGAGCTATGAATGACGTCATATCATGCGTTTTCGTTGAGTAAAAAATCACCTTAAACGACGTCTGCACTGAAGATTCCTGTTTGAAGCATGTGAGTTTCATTAAGATTTCACACCGAGGTTATTTTTCTCTGCACCTGAGATTACTGCTGTGAGCGATATGCAGAATAAACTTCAGTGAACTCAGGTAGCTTTAGGGAGCCACATTCACAGCCAGGAATGAAAGAGGGAGCGAGAGAAAGGGATAAAAAGAGAGGGGGGATAAAATGGAAGACAATTAAAAAGAGAGAGAGAGAGCAAGGTAGTAAGAAAGGGAAGCGAGAGAAGAAGAAAGGAGAGAGAAAGAGGGAGGGGAGAGAGAATGACAAATAGAGGAAGTGACAAAGCGTGTAAGTGGCAGACAGTTGGAGAGAGAGAGAGAGAGAAAGAGAGAGAGAGAGAGAGAGACTGAAAGGAAGAAGGTTAGAAAGAGAGCTGGGAAGAGAGCCTGAAATTAAGAGCGTTAGAAAAGGAAGGATCTAGAGAGAGAAGTGGAGGAGAGACAGAAAGGAAGAGAGGAATAAAGAGAGAGAGAGAGAGAGAGAGAAGGGGAGACTGAAAGGAAGAAGGTTAGAAAGAGAGATGGGAAGAGAGCCTGAAAGTAAGAGTTAGAAAAAGAAGGATCTAGAGAGAGAGGTGGTAGAGATACAGAAGGGGTTAGAGGAATAAAGAGAGAGAGAGAAGATGAGTGAGAGAATGAGAAAGAGGGTTAGAAAGAGAGACAGGTGGAGGGTTAAAAGAGAAGGAGAGAGATGAGTAAAGGGGAGACAGAAAGGAAGAGGGTTTGAAAGAGAGGATGAGAGAGGAGAGACATAAAGAAAGAAAGAGTGAAGAGAGAGAGAGAAGGGGAGATAGGGCCAAAAATTAGGCAGAAAGACAGGTGTAGGAGAGCTGGAAAGGAAGAGTGTTAGAAAGAGAGAAGGGACAGGGATCAAAAAGGGGAGAGAATGAGAAATAGAGGTAGAGAAAGGGGAGAGGGAGAGAGACAGGTGGAGGAGAGACAGAAAGGAAGAGGATTAGAAAGAGAGCGTGAGATTGGTGGAGGAGAGACCGAAGGAAGAGAGAAAAGAGAAGAGAGAGAAAAGGGGAGATGGATAGAAAAAGAGGGAGAGGTAGAGAGAGGGAGAGGATGGGTAAGAGACAGAGAGAAATAGAGGCAAAGAAAAAAATGAGAAAGAAAGAAAGAAAGAAGTGTGTGTGTGTGTGTGTGAGAGAGAGAGAGAGAGAGAAAGAGAGAGAAACATGAATAGAGTGATGCTAGAACTTGCAAAAGACAAAGCTGTTATTTTAACTATAATTATAATTATATTATATATAATTATATTATAATTAACTATCAATATTTCACCATGTAAAGGGTTTCCCAGGCATCCGATGACAATAAAAAAACGCTGCAGAGGGAGTGATGTTGATGCAGGGGGGAGCGATTACTTTTCACCATGTGCGTGTTTATGCCTACGAACTGGGGATTTGTCTATAAACTAGGAACTGAATTTGGTTTCACTGAACGTTTCAGAGGTCAGAGGTCATCTCTCCCGAGTTTAACCATAAGCAGCTATAGCTGTGCTTAATGTCCACGGATCTGTTAATCAGAGTCAGTCATGTGACCTGTGTGTTTAATCTGTCACAGCGCTCCTCCTCCGACTCCAGAACAAACGTCTCCTACACACCGCACACGTTTACTCACTCATATCACATTCGTGGTGTATGTGTCACTACTGTTCCCATCATGCAACCCTGGAAAGGAAAGTGTGAAGAATTTATAGCGTGAGTGTTTGTTTACACAGTGACGTACCGTATCTCACGTTCATTCAAGGCTACGCTGCGAGAGTCCTGTTTACTGTTTAAACCCTGACGTTAGCTAGCATAATCGAGTTTAAAGAAGTGTTGCCTGCAGATGGTGAGTGATAGGCTGGGTCTGTCTTTAGCACTTGTGTGTGTCCTGAGCTATAAAATAAGATAAAAATCTATAAATTAAGACAGTTGAGTGCCAAATCTTTATACAATTAGGACAGAAATAATAAAAAAGATCGTCTTTGAAAGATCTTTAGTGTGTTTGGTTTCAATCACGTTCCTTTAATACAACAAGTAACATCAATAATACAATTAATATTTATTAATAGTACATAAATCAAACTATATCACATTGTTGTTTAATGCTCTATCCTGATTGGTCAGAAGGTGTTGATTCGTTTTCTGTAACAGCAGCTCTGACAGTAGTTCTGGCTGCACAGTTTATTTTAATGTTCCACATAAACAGAAAAACCCATATGTGACTGTTAATATGGTGAGGAGGTTTCTTTCACGTTTTTGGAAGGAGTCTCCAGTGTCAGCGCATTGTAACAAGCGCATTGTAGCGTTACGTTTTCAGACACGGGAAAGTTTGAGGTTTGTCAGTAATATGGTGATGCGTTTTTAAAAACTTTTCTTATTAACTTCAGGAGAGAAAAATGGTATGTTTATAGCTGCTATAACGTAAGTGATAAAAGAGATGTTCCACAACATTAAATGTAACTATAAACAGATTAAAAAGTATGACATGGTGGTTTTTTTTTTTTTGTTTAAAAAAAACAACAACTTGTAGTCAGGGTAAAACTTGTACTTTCTTTTTTTGCCTTACGCTTTGGATTGTTGTCTTGTTACAGGATGTGCCGACATTTTTTATTTATTTTTTTAGATCTTACATTTTTATTTCGTGGATAAAATTGTGAAATAAAGGGACAATTTTAATTTTTTCAACTTATAAGTATATATGAAAAAAAGTATAATTTATAATATAGGTAATAATGTATAATGTATAATATAGATAATCATTCCTAATAATGTAGAACATTTATAATATGCATAAATATTACATGATATCATTCCAGTTTTATTTCTTTGGTGTCTCACCTGGTGTTTATGGGGAAAAAAAGATAATGGGAGATAAAGTTATAAAAGGCAAAATGTTTTTTTTTTTGTTTTTTTTCAGAATACTGTTACAATCTAACATGAGGTGGTTCAAAAAAGTTGCACTAAAAGTACCTAAATTGTTCATATATATTTTTAATATTTATTGGTGTTGGTCAGTGGTAAGTTGGTCTGGTTTTAAAACAAAAACTCCGCAACCATTGCATTTGTTTTAGTTTAAATGTGGACAATAGTTAACTATGTGGACAATAGTTAAAGTTTTATTAATATTAAATATGAAACTGCTACATTTTCATTCTACTAATATTAAATTGCTTTGTATTAATTCGTTTGGTTTGTGATGAACATAATAAATCCTTGTGTTATAGCTCATAGTGAAGTAAGAAAGGTTTTTTTTTTTTTAATCTAAAAGAATAAATGTAAACACACTTTACACAACCTCTGCTACTAATCGTTGCTTTATTATTCTGACTCATTATTCATGTTTCATAGAGATCTTTTAAGTGAGAATGAAAGAGGGAAGCGGGATTCTCTGGATGTCTGTATATGTAGATGTGTAAATGTAGGTGTGCTTTTTTTTCGAGTTTACGAGTACTGATATGAAGTGTTTCTACTTTCAGAGACCTCGGTGTGGGAATAAACAGCAATGCCCATCTGGCCTCCGATAATGACAGAGTGTTTGATGACCTCTGGAGGAAGGACAACATGCCTACGGTGCTCAACAACCCGTACTCAGAAAGTGACAAGGTAGAAAGTATTTTTTTTACATGGTGTGTTCAGCTCTCAAAGAGGTCTACTTATCATTCCTAGGATTACAACAAGTAGTGTTTCATATTTTATTTTTACATCACCGTGCTGTTGATCTCTCAATTCTGATTGGTCAGAAAATGTTGATTTATTTTCTATAGCAGCAGCTCTGATAGTAGTTCTAGCTTCAAGGCAAATCACACATTATCGTTTCTATAGTAACAGCTATATCGACGATCCCCATAATCTCAGCACAATAACAAAAAACCTGTTATTAAAACAGAACATATAATTTTTGAGATGGTGACGTTTTCTGTAAACAGATGTTTATTTAGCATTTTTGTAAGAAGTCTCCAGTGTGAGCACGTTGTAACAGTTAGAGGTAAAGCTGTAAATTTACGTTTTCAGGACTTTCTGTGTTCTCAGTATCATGGCAAGTTGCCTTTTTAACTTCAAGTTTACCTCCAAAGTTTATAGCTGTCATAATGATGCTCAACAACATTAGATGTAACTGAAAATGGATAAAAAGTATGATGTGTCATTCATTAATAACTAAATAATGAGTAATTTCCTGTGTTATAAGAGGAATAAAACATTTTGGAGGAGGCTGTTACTGGAAAATAACCAACTTCAGGGTGGTAACATTAACTGAGCTTCATGTCGGGTCGTATCACATCATTCTGTTGTTGATTATTTTCCTATAACAGCATGTGCTTTATTCCTTACTTACCTGAACAACAACTTAACCTGTATGCTGTTCTGTTCCAAGTTCCTTCATTCAGATTCGAAATATATTCAAATCCCACTCTCAGTTTTCACAAAACTATAACTATACTACAATATATTTTACATTACAATACATTCCGGTGACTTCTATACTGTAATCGCTTAATGTTAATTATCTACACTACATTTAGTACCACATACTCAAATACATACAGTGAGACCATCTGAGGAGGTGAATTGAGGAGCGATAAAATATATACTGTCTCTGCAGTTTAAAACATGACAAAAATCATCCCTAAATCTAGCAGCGTTTCCTTTTCTATCCCCTTTTGGAGTCGTGTCATTCTGTGACATCGGCTGAGGGGTGTATTATTGATACACTTCAGAGAGAACGCTTCAACAAGGGTTGTTTACTCTCCTTTAGCTGTTATAATATTAGGCTCAATTGCTAACTTGCTAACTAACTTGTCCATGTGGGTCTTGTTGTTTTGGTTGTTGTTGATTCATTTATTTGTATGCGTGCATGTTGCATGATTTCTGAAGCAGTGTAATGACTTTTAGTGGGAGAAAAACCCCTGCTAGCTAAGCTAAGTAGTGCTTTTTTATTTCCTGAGGTAAAAAGTACCTCAGTGTAGCCATTCTCTTAACTCCTCTATTGTTTAAACCTTTATCTTGTTGTCCTTCGTGTGTGTGTGTGTGTGTGAGAGAGAGAGAGAGAGTGTGTGTGTGTGTGTGTGAGAGAGAGAGTGTGTGTGTGTGTG